>PTFA01000090.1:1277163-1293842 GCA_003342895.1 Casuarius casuarius
AGCCGCGGTGCTGTAACTAGCGCTTCGGTAACGGCCACCTGCTCCCAACCGCAGCCCTGCAGGCAGCTGCTGCTGCCCCACGCCGAGGAGATCCCGCCCCCGTCCCCTTCCTCTGCCCCAGCCCCTGCCCACGGCGAGCTAAGCGGYCTGCCACGGCGGCCCGGATCCGCCTCGCCCCCTCCCCGGCCGGCAGAGGGGGAGGAAGGGGCACCGCGTGCAGAGGAAGCCGTCGCTGCAAATAAAACATCCCTCTGCCAGGTGCTCGGGATGCGATAGCCACCACGTGAATCCACAACAAACATAAGCAAAACATCCCCCCCTCAAAACCACCCAAAGACAAAACAAAACACAAAAAACTTTGCTAGATTTTTTATTTTTTTATATATATATATATAAAAATATATAAAAAGACAGGATCTACAAGGTTTGCAAAACTGTTTATTACCAAATACTTAAATGAAACACAAGTTACAGTTAACACTCTCCTCCGGGGTCTGTGGGACAAGGCACTATGCAGATAGAACACTATTAGAAAGTTGAATGAATTTAAAACTAACTAAAAGTGAAGTCATTCATCTGCTTTCCCTAGAAAACGGGATTAAACTAAAAGAGCATGTGATATAAGATCAGTTTAAGTAGATTCTTTTAAAAGGGATAATTTAGCATGGGTAACATACATTTTATATATTTTATATAAAATAAATGACACCTCACAATAAGCCAGCTGTAAGAACTTTTCTTTTTCAGCCACTAGAAGTTGAACATCATTATAATAGAAAATAGGAATAAAAGTTTAGATGCATCTTTTCCCCTGGTTCTGTGTGGAGGATAGGCCTGCCTGCTATGGATAGATCTTTAGGGATGAATCCTTTCACCCTGTAAAAGCCAGCTAGCTTCAAGGTGGGCATAAAAGTACAGTTTAAAATTTAAAAAATCCTCATAAATAGGGAATCCTACCAAATAGTAGAATTTTGGCCAGAAGATACAGATCAGTTTAATAGTCGCACAATTTATAGTACTGAAGAAAATTTAGCCGTCTCAAGTACATTAAAATTGAAGTTGATAGAGTCCATTTAAAACTGAATATTAATCTGTTCCAAAGCTTCTAAATTAACAGCAAGTGTTTCTTATAGGCTTGATTAAGATAACCTAATCAGGGAATGAAGGGGAAGATAGAGAAAAAGGGATAAATACAAGTTTAATAGTCCATTTTCCTATGGAAATTTCCCTGTAGGCAAATCCTCATACCTAGGCAAAGAACATTAATTTCAACTTAYCTGTCTATTCACTGTGCATTGCCTTGGGCCCCAAACCTGTACTTTCAAGCTTTAGAGATTGCGACCCAACAGATAAAGCCATTTGCATATAAGGTCTTTACACTCCGACAGCTGGTACACGTACCCCAGAGTACTCCAGTGCATGAGGCAAAACATCTCTCAGTCCCTCCGAGCGCTTTAAGATCTCCTAAAAGTACACTTCAGATAACAAAAATAACTGAAAATGTTAATAAAAAACTCTTAATAGGTTTATGTACAATACATACTCTAAATAAGCAACTACAATACACGTTTCCTAGTGATAAAGTATGAACACAGTTCTGACATAGACTGGTTCATTTTAAGTGATTCCATTCAGAGCAGTAAGACTCCGTCATGTCTCGATGTGTGACACAGCAGCCCCATTGACACTGAGCAGACTTCTCTCCCSAATCGTTGCACAAATAGGCTCTTCTGTACTGCCCGTTAAATGGCTGCGACCCATAACCTTTGTCCACCAATATGGAAAAGCCAGTTTCCACTTTGASTGAAATTTTATATGTAGTCATTCTTCAGTCTAAAACCAAGACATGGGAAAATGCCTAGCCTTTGAAAAAAGCAGAACAAGAGCAGATATTGTTGTGGCCTCAAAAGGAATAAAATTTCCTTCCCTGGGGCAGAGAGCTAGCCTAGTAATTAATTATACTTTCTCTAAGAGTCAGACAAAAGCTGAAAATAAGAAGCACAGAGAAAAACCAAAAGCAAAACTTGGCAATTTTCAGGCTGCTACAGCCAAGGCCACATTTACAGACCATGCCTTCTTGTCATGTACTCCCCAATTAGTTTGTCAGTATTAGCCTGTTTCTTATAGAGAGACTATAAAATGCTTTGGGGCAAAATAAGTGTTTTTCCTAGGACTCCTAGAATACCCTTAGAGTAGATACCTCTTTTATTCCGGATCATCCTTTAAGTGTGAAATGTTACTTGAATAGTCATTGTAATCACAACTGATTAGATATACAGCTTTAAGCAAAATAAACAGTTAAGTCAAGGTGCTAACCTCTGTCACCTAGGRGCTCTAGATTCTTGCATACTTAATTACTAGTGGCTCGGTATTTGCAGGAACAAGGATATTGGTAATTAGAAGCATTCCCAAGAGGACTCMGAGTTATTGGCAGAACTCACTCTACTAATGCTTAAAGGAAAAATAATTTAGCAGCACATTTTTAACCTTGAGCCATACAATATGTTTATACAATACTTGTTTATAGACTAAATCTAACAGCATATATTTGCATCTGCTTCTRCCCCAGAGCAATGGGAATAGGTTCAGGGTCTGAACTTTCACAGGTACTTCCAAACGTAGTCAAACTAATTAAAGTTTTGACTTTTATGTCTTCTTGACATGCTCGTTTTGGAAATTTGGAAATACTTTCCAGGGTATGAAAATTGTGGCTCATAATATTGAGAAACAAATGCAGACTAGGAGGTCTGGAAAGCCACACTATCATTTTAAAACACAGAGAAACTTCCTTTATTTCTACAAATGAGAGTCTGAGTAAGCGTTGTTGTTAGTGAGAACATTCTAGGTACYCAAACTACTTTAGTCTGCAATAAATGCAAGTGGAGAAGACTATACTCTTGTCTGTGCTTTTTGTTGAGGCGTTCAGCACCCTTTTGAAGAATGACATTTATAGATTAACAATCCACAAACTGAACTCAAAGCACTGGGAATCTAACCTATACACCAAATAGCATGAGCAGCAACTTGAAAATCCAGAATGCCAACATCCAGCTCTCGAGATAGTTCAGATATGTCAGGGGGTTTCTTCCCCGTGTATTCAGGTAAGGCACCTACTTGCTTTGCACAAGTCTTGAAGACACAATGACTGCTCATCTTTCATGACCACATAGGCTTTCCAAGCCCCCCTCTCCTTACCCACACAGCATCAAGGMAGCCTCTCTACCAAGAAGTTATATTGTATCATAGCACAACTAAGTGACAAGGAGCAATTTGCCTGCAACGCAAGTAAGGCTCAATAGACAGTCGCTGTTTCATTGTGGAGGTCCACTGGGATGTAAGCCTCAAGTCTGTACTAGAAAATAAAGAGTTTATTAGGACCATTGATATGTGACATACCTAAAGTGCAGTTGCAGGTTGTAAATTTAATAAAAACTTAAGCCAAAAGCATGAAGAGTTGCATCATATTACTTTAGTGAGACGTGCATTCTCTACTTGMTGAAGGTGTGTGTTTGTTTTTTAAAAAGGAAGTTAAATGTAGCAGGAGGCAAGAAATGCCAAGAAGTTACAGATGACTGAAACAAGTATCCCAATACTAGGGATTCTGGGGGTGACTGAACACACTTGGGCTGAAGGGCAGCTATGTGGAGATGGAATTACAGAATAACTGGAATGAAATGCGAAGACAGTGRCTGGGCACTGTATATGATGCTAGTGCTGATCGTAAGTAGATAGCTGTACTGGGATGATGGTAGGGCAAAGACGACCTATCTTCATGATTATAAATCAGTTTACATTAGAATACACAAAGTCTTGTATCCCCAAATTCTGCAGATCTAAGCATGCAAATAGTTTAATGGTAGCTTAATATCCTGTATTGACTTCTGAGTCACTGAGAGTACATAAATGTTTTACATTTGCGTTTTCAGGACATATAGTTACCTTTATGAACAATGTTAACACTTAGCTCAAGTAGAGGTCACATCTTTAAATGCTTATACTACTGAAGAAATCTAGAAGCCTTGGCAAAGCAAGTGCCAGAAATAATTCCATCAACACAATCTGGTCTGCTGCCCTTGAGCCACAATTTCTAAAATAAATAAATAAATAAATAAATAAAACTAAAGAACCATCTTTATGGAGTATGTATAGAACAATGCCTCAAAAAAGATCTAGTTGCTTATACAAAAATTTTAATATTAAAGTGCTCAGGAAAAGCATTTACAGGCTTACTACAAAGCATTATACTAAGTTTCTGACACTGTGTAAGCCAAAAATTCTGTCAGTAATTTTGGTTATTGTCCTCATTTCACCTCCCTGCCACAGAAGCAAGACCTTTTTTCTTCTGTTGACTCTTGCTGAAAACCAGAAATCTCATCTATGTTTATTGTAGACCCAATTTTTGGTACTTGTAATAGTATCTGTGGGGAAAAAAAGTGATAAATTAAGTATTATCAATAAAATTGCACATTCTCAAGTGTGAGAAAAAGCTCATTATTCTGACAAGCTGTTTAGATGCTTAGGAGAAATCCGTGTTATCATTTGTTTGGAAGAATTTGGTCTTGTAAGGTCAGTTGCTAGTGAGAAAAAAAACCAATAGTTTTGAGTGCATCTACATTCCTAATGAAAAAGAATATCATCTGCAAGATTCCTTGAGCAGAGATAGACACATCCAGCATACAAAGACCTCCCCTTTATGGAGTCTTAGTTAATTCCAGATTCCCAGTTTCCTCCAGAGACCTAGTAATAAAAATACAAATTTTTGTCCTAACAATACTTGCTGATTTCTGAACTTCACTTGCCTATCAAATGTGACCTGTGTTCTGTATTATCCCARTTCTCTTGGGCACAAAACTTAACATCCTTCTCAAACTGAGTTCTTCTATACAGAAATATCAAATGTTTGTCACTAGTTAACACATACACACACTTAAGAGCATTTCCCTGAGCTCTAGATACTGTATGTACTCAATCTGTGAAAAYACATGAGAATATCTGGACCTAGAAGACTACAATTCCATTGAAAATTTTTTGTATATTCAGTATTTTCAAAACCTATTATGCTTATATATTATCTCTGCATAAAATAGCATTAATAATTAAAATTAAAATAGCATAAGTGACCAATGAACATAATTTGCAAAGTATTTGCAGACATTGTCTGCAAAAAACTATTTTAGGCAGAGATACGCCATCCAGTGGCACACTGAGAAATTTCAGGGGAGCCTGAAGGGAATTTTACCTCCTCTCTTTATGGCAGTGATCAGACAGTTTTGTACATTGTTGTCATTTTTATGTTTAACAAAGATCTAGGAAGTGAAGACAGGAGCTCCCCCTACGTTACTTAAGAGTCGCAGAAGAAGAAAAGAACAGAAACCTTTAGAGAGATGCTGACAATCTTTAAAGAAAAAAATAACCTATCACATGAACTACTTTCAGAGAAAAAAATCTGGATAATAGAGAGTTCAGTTTAACTGAGAAAGATGTAAGAACCACCAGTGGCTGAAAGCTAAAGTCTGACATATTTGCCCTAGAAATAAGGTGCAGGATAGTAATTTGCTAAACAAGCTAATCTCTTTTCTAGGGAGTCTTCATACCAGCACTGAGCTTAGAGGTTGTATTAAGGAGTAACTGGAAGAGGTTATTCACAGCTATTCACAGAGTTACCTAGTAACAACTTTGTCCTTAATCATCTAGCCTATGAAATGGAAACATTGCTAAGGGAGGTCTGAATAAACTGAAGCTTAATCAAAGATGTCTTTAAAAAAAATGTGAAAAGTAACCTGAAGATGTGCAGCACAAACTCTGTGGTTCTAGAAGCTTAATCATAGCTTTGCAGACAGACCAAGCAAAAGCATTTTTTTTTCCCCTGAACAGCCTAGGGACAGAGTCTTTCTACAGAAATCTCTCTGGTCTCTCCAGAAGTTTTTATCTTACTTTAAATTAAGCAGTGGTTTACAAACACTGAAGTACAAAGCTTGAATTTTCTTCAGCATGATTCACCTTTAATTCAATTTGCACTGTACCTTAAACAGTAACATAACCTCTCAGTGCCTCTTCAGTGACCCAAAGTCCCACTCTGCTGAATCCTGTATAGGATGCCATCTGCTACAAGGAAACACTCCACAGAGGTTTTGCAGTATCTTGTGTAACAACATGGAGACTGAAGCTAACACTAGGGGCAGGAAAGAGGGTTGTTTGAATAGAAATAGCTCAGCAGACAACTRAACGCATCAACCAGCTGTTACCTTAACAGTGCCAACCAAAAGTGACTTCTGTGATAGTGAGACAGAAACATAAAGGCTTTATAAAGAAGTTCAGGTGTCAGCTAAGTATTTAGCAAAACAGGTTATGTTCTTATTGACTGGGCAGCAGGAGATGAAGCTTCAGGTACTTAAAGACAAGATAAACAGATAACCAAGATGAGTAGGAAGTTATTGGCTTGCAAAGGCAAAAGATCTTATTTTAATAGCATCTTCCTGTCCGTATTGGGACACTTACGGGCCAGTCAGGGAAACAGAGATTCGTCTAACTACAGACAGATCCAGGCACATGGACAGTTTGGTGAATTATTCCTCTATTATTCCACTGACACACACACAGCCTTTACACTCCTAAGACTGTATGATTTCATATGTTAAAGATCCTTAGAAGAGAAAATGTTAGTGTAGTTTATTAGTGAAGTGCTGTTGCTCAGTAGCAGGAGAATACCGTTAAGTCAGAAATTAAAAGTTTTCAGGGTGTTTCACACTTTCACCTAATGAGTTTTGCAAATATTCAGACTTAAAAAAAAAAAAAAAATCCTTACACACTCAAATAGCCAGTTACCATCTGCACAGTGGGCCAGTTCTATATTCCGTTACCTTCAGGCACTCCTTTGGGAAGGCAGAATGCATTTCTGTTAACCGGAATTTTCTGAAGCCTGGAAGACCTATGACCTGGTGAAGTTCTAACAATGGAGCAGATTTCTTGTCTGTTACATGGAGGCTGAAAAGATTAATGACATTTAATTCACACAACTCTTTACACTGAAGAAACAGTCTTCTAGCTYTTTTCTAGGGAAATTCAAAAAATGTGGAAAAAAGATGACATGCAGATTTCAAGAGGGGTCATTAGAAAATATTTAAGATTACTCATGTACACCTAACATGCTATAAGAAAGGGTGATTGAAAGCTTCAAAGCTTATATGTTCTCTTCAGCTGTGTGTAATACTGCAAGGCTTGAATACATTGTACTCTACAAACTAGCATGCCAAAACTAGATTTAAAGAGTGCAATAAAATTCGAACCTGAAAAATAYTCTTTTCTTCTGGTCTTTGAGGAATAATTTCTGAGCTCAGAGATGCAGGAACAATTTCTTCTGAATTTACATATGGACCTGTTGTATTCAGGAATAAGTCTTCCCCAGATGAGGCTTTCCACACTGGTGACAAGCTAAGCTACAGTTCCRTCAAAATATAAAACATACAGCAATAACTGCCCAATTAAATAACAGACAATAATTCAAACTGGCTAATATTTGTTGGCTCACGCAACAGATGTTCTATYGCTTCAAAAATATGACTTAAGACTTCAGCCTCCTAATCCTAAGTGATTATCATCTTTGGCCTCCAGCAAGACACTGATGTTTTTCATTTGTTAATCTAGTAATCATAAATTAAAGTTTGTTTGCAGTAATATATTGAGTTTTACAACACTAGGAAAGCCCATACGTTTTCCCTACAAATAAATYGGTGCTAAATTAAGCAATCTATGTATTGAAGCAGTTTCCCTTTTCTCCAAAACTATGCAGTTTGCTGACCCTGTTAAGAGCCATGGTATGAAAGTGAYGTCACTTCTATTCCAGCATGGAGAGTGGTAGTACTGATAAATAAATGCCAGTTTGGATTCTTTATCAAGTTTATCTGGGATGATGACATAATGGAAGTAAGGCTAGTAGGTGCTTTTTTTTTCCTGATCACAAGTAGTTTTAAAAACACAAAACAGATACTTTTTTTTTTTTTTAAATTGTCCAACTGATTGAATTTAACACATGGTTTGTTTTGCAATTGTATTATAACATAGGTATAGCCAGAATTGAGTTGTACCATGATGACTAGTTTGTCTTGTTTTAATCATTAAAAAAAGATCAGGATAGACACTCACATCTAGCTCTGCAGGCTGAGCATAACCAGGGTTTTTCAGCAGGGCTTTGTTATTCTCCACGACCAGCACAGTGGAACTCATTTGCTAAACAGAAACAGAGAATTTAATATCAGTTTCAAAATCTGTGCTGTTTATTACTAATTCCTACAGTATTCCCATAGTACRGAATATTGCTTATAAGAGCTCCATTACAAATTATTATTAGTTCTTAGGGTTTAAGTACTGAATTCCAGTGTGTTTACTTTGTCTCACACTCTTCAGAATTAAGACAAAGAAACCATCTTTCATAGCACAGAAAAGACATATTTCAGGTCACCATTATGACAAGGAGATATAACACTTTCTAATATTTCTCATATTTAATTGCAGCTTCTGCTACCAGTCAAAATTCTCACTTCAGTTCTATGCCTTTGTTCATCAGTGGAGCACAGTGGAAATTCTTACCATAGCATCTGGCTGTCTGGATGGCAGTACTTGTGCTGTCAACTCCACTGATTTGGCTGACGTGTTTTCTGGGGCAGATTCAAGCTGACTGAATGATGATACGTCTTCTTCTAAAGRACTAGAGAATTTAGCTTTTTTCTTGCACTTCAGCTTTTGAGGTTTAGCGGTTTGATTCTCAGGCTAAAGTGAGAAACAATTACACTTCATGTTATAAAGTGAGCCTTTACACTCTGTTAAGCAGTAACAAAGAGACACCGTCAGCCTAAGATTTACACAATTGGTTTGGTACCACTAAAACAATCAGTCTGAAAAACACTGATCTTATGGGGTGTGTGTGACTATTACTGCTATCCAGAGCCATGGGCAAGCTATGTCTTCACTCTCTGTACCACTGTTTGCAGGCACCTCTTTCAAGCAAAGAGCCAGCATCTACACTTCCAGTGCAGTCTTTTACCTGTACGAGGATGCATCAAGTCACTTCTGTTTCAACCTAGCTGTTATATTAAAAATATTTCACCTTTCTTTCTGGTCCTATTGGTGAAGGACAGCGCATACCAGCTTTTAGGTCTGGAGTTCTCTCTCTCACAGCTGTAATTTTACAGACTTGTTTCCCTGTGAAAAATTTCCAATAAATTAATTAACTTTAAGACAAAGACCACTGTTAGTCTCCAACCCATGTCTTACAGGATTGTACAAGTTTTCAAAACGATCATTCCAAAGCCACCCATATAAACACTGCCTCCCTTCAACACATGTAGCATTCCTCATCTCCCTCCCTTCCCACCAGGGCAGCTTTAGTCCTTGCCCTTTCCTTGAGGAAACATGGTTGCTTATTAATCTTATGCTCACCTGGTCATTTACTACTAGACACACACACACACTGTGGGAGCAGAGGAATTACATAATCACAGCAGTCTTTGCCAGTGGCAACTTCTGCTGCTATTATAGTCCAAATTAAGCAGGGGAAAAGTATGTGGTACCTGGGCCACAGCCAGAACTGCATCACAGTTCAGAACTGCAGTTGCATGAGGGACTCCTGATAGTACTTGTGAAGGCTGATAGGAACTACACAAAAGTAAGCAGCATGACTCAAACAGTTCCATCTCTAGATAGGTTAAACAACAAAAGCTAATTGTGTTTTCGCTGAGCATCCCTTGTGATTACATGGAATAATACAGTTTGTGGTTTGTGTCTTCTCCTAACAAGTTTGTGGCTACTACGGCTAAACCAGGCCTTATTTAGAGGACAGATCTTAGATTCATGCTTCCCTTCTAGCCACTGTTGAACTTAGYCTATGCCAGGGGGACAAATGGCCAAGTGGAAGTCTGGTTCTGTTATTTTTCCATCATTTAAATTTAGTTAGAAAATTCTGTTGTCTTACAGCTAATACAACTGTTTTAGGTAATGTTTTACCTGCTAGAGTAGTTGAAACATTTAATTTTGAAGAACTGTAATTGCATTTTGATGGTTTATTTCTAGGAAAGGAAAAAAAACAACTACTTTCAATGAAGATTGTTAAAATTCATAAAAACAATGTAAAACAAAATCATGTAAGAATTACAGATTGAAAAGGGATAAAGTTTATCCTTTAAAAATGTTATTTAGCTTAGTCAATCATACTTCACAGTTTTTTGACAGTTTATCATCAAGTCACTCACTTATTCTGAAGATATTTGGAACTTAAAAGCTACAGAAGACAGCCACTAAAGTAAAGTACTCTGCACTGAAATGTACGAGGACACAACAGATTTAAGGAGGACACAGGGGAAACAATTTAGGATCACAAAAAAACTCAGATTGAATTTTGTAGAGATTTGTGACATAGTAAGACCGGTATGAATGAAGTATTAATGGAAATGAAATGTCTAAGACTGGAAGCAGCAGCAGAACAGGGGTTAAGAGCGAGGACACTGTTCCTAGGAACAGAGAAATGGTTGTGTTTACGTCAGGAGCAAAAGGCTTGCCTGTCACAGACCAGAGTACAGAAGACTCATCGATGGAAGACCAAGCATTCTGATAAAACCACAGCATGGATGATTTGCCAACAGAAAACCCTGCATCCAAACAACAGGAGGATGGCAATGAGGTTGCCACATATCACGTATACTATTTATCTTCCTGTTAGCCCATCCAGAAAACGGACATGCCTTCCAAACAAGAAAAAGATAGACAGTGGGCAGAACCTGACCTAAGATTTATGAAGGCTGAAATCCGCATGCTTCTGAGGCAAAGGACCGCCCTATAACAGCTGATGACTCCTAAAGGATATAAAAGATCGTCCAAAAACTGCTTTTGTCATGGCCAAACCCAGAACCCTAGAGACACGATGGAGACTTGGCAACAGGYACTTCTCATCCCCTGTACTACACAAGCAATCCTGGACAGACCACTCGGGCACACACGCCCTGGTGCTTGTGAGTGAATGAAATCAGAGCGGGAACCAATGCGGGTAAAGTCAACTTGTTTAGAAATTTCGTAAACAAATATCACAATATCACCTCCCCCTTCCATATGATCTTCCACTGAATTTTGTCACAATGATTTTCCTACAGCTGCAAGAATGGGACAAAAGTCTGTAAGACAAACTCCTCCCTGCTTGTCTCAATGCACTATTTTCATTGAAGTCAGTGGGGACACAGGTAGCTGAAACTCACCAGAAGGGTTTGCACCAGAGGTTTATTCATACCAGCCAAAATATTGCTTAGAAGAGGAAAAACCTGAACATTTAGGTATGCCAAAGATTACCTTCTAGTGTATTGGTCTTGAAAATCTTCCAGCACAGGTTCTAAAAAACATAAAAGCTAAGCTTTAAAAGAAAAAGCTAAGCAGGCCTGACAATGTTTTGTTGCACACTAAATTATAAAGCAAATATTAGAAGTAAAAAGAACACTAACAAGGAACTGTTTCTCATTATACAGAAATGCCTTAAATAAAATGATCATCAGAAACTTTGCAGAGGTTCTTTGCACTACAGTGAAATATGTTTATGTATATGTTTTGRAGTATTGTAGAAGAGAATTACCTAATATTGCTGACAGATTTGAGATCTGTGGCATTTTGTCTATGGTCATTGCTTTGCTGGAGTCCAGGAGAGTTGAGTTCTTATATTTGACACAGTCCTCAAGGCAAGGGTTACTTCTGTCTGGACACAGAAGAGTTATTCAAGCTTTGACCAAACTGACAGCAATCACATTTGCAAGACAGAAACTTTAGAAGAGAGGGAAAGCATTGCCCTGTCCAAAGAGTTGCAGAAAAGTCTGGGAAGAACAGAGGGCTGAAAGCAGACTGGTTGGTCATCCCCAATAAACAGTTTGTGTCAATTGGAAATGCTTTAATTTTTCAGTATGATTCAAATTACACCAGGAACCGATTCACTCTGAATTGGAGAATCAGATATACAGATTCCATGTTAAGCACAGCTTRACTGAAGGCAAAGGTCTGACCTGGTGAGCCAAGGCAACAGAAGCCATCAATCTTCCTATTGTRCATAGTCCCCCTATCATTTCTAATTCAAATAGATCTAAAAAACAAACAAACAAACAAAAAAACCACACACACCTGAACCATCTTCATCTCTGAATGTTTCAGGGGATGAACAATTGTTCATGCTGTCATTAGAGCCTGTGTTATAGTCTGCAGTGGAATCTACATCTAAACACTCTAGTAGAAAGGTTGAAACACCTGTGGGAAGAGTCAATCCTGTACCTACAGAAAGAAGAAAAAAACATAGTATACCATCTTGTGCAAACCATAGTGATTTCTCTGTCAGCAAGTCTAAGTTCTATTCCTGTGCTGAGCTAAATATTGTGAATTCAGTATCTTATCCTAATTCACAATGCACTTAAAAAACCCAAAGGGGCATCCTGAAGTCTGATTTACACCACAATAAGCTAACAGGAGATATCTTCCTTGTCCAAGGTGCGCTAAAATGCCTGACAGGTTTAGCCTGTGATAAGGTAATTCTCAGCTGGGTTTGTTTTAAAAGTGCAGGTTTTAGTAAACAMAAGAACCCATCTTAACAAATAGTTCTGTGAACAATAAAACCAAGATTACATGGTTTCCAACAGACTGGACTCAAGGCTCTCAGGTCTGTTATTGGATCTATTCACCTTGCAGCTTTCCCTTCAGTATGGAGCATTAATAGTCTTTCTTCTAATGAGTAAGTTAGACAGTTCTCTCAACAGATGTTCAAATACTCAAACATTGCCACAGAAGTTTGAGCACAGTAACTTCTTTTAATTACTAGAAGTAKTCTAGGCAAACAAAAGTTTCTACTCTTAAATGTAGGGTAATAACCACCTGCTTGGAATTATTTCCTATGCTGTTTGGGCTGCCTAGTGTCAATTCACTAAGTTTACTGAACAGTATTTTACATTTCAAAGGTTGTAATTCATAATTTTGAAAGTATCTCCAAAAATAACTGCTGGGCCAAACAGTGCCAAAAATAAGGCACTGATTATACCAGAACTAAAAATAGAGTTTTCCCTGGAAAAGTCAGTAACAGAAAATAAAGACTAAGTAGTACTCCACATTCTCTACCAATAAATAACGCCATAAGATTACATTCTTACACAAATGAATCTGGAAAATAAATACAAAGTTGTGAAGAGCTAAGTAAAAGCAAGATGAGTTACTTTTTCTCAAAGGCACTTTCTAAAAGCAGAGTATGGACTAYGCACGTGCTTGAATAACAGGCAGAAATCCAACCACAGCCTTTACTTTTTGATAACCTGGCAGTCCAAACCAGTACAAGAACAGCACRCAAGTTAGAGTTTCATTGTAAGACCAGCACTTTTATAGAACTGTCATTAMAATTCATTACAAGTTATACTCACTKGAAGTCACTTCAGCATTTTTCAAACTTTCTTTACTTTCAAAGTTGAYTACCGAAGATTCCTAAAATTAAGTGTCGGATACAAACAACTTAAGGAAATTGGATCTAGATAAAGAAATCCAGTTAAATATCATCCTACGTTACTCTGCTAGACACTCAGAAACCTACTGTTGTGTACTTCATCACTTAAATTTGCTATCCACAGCATAATTTACACCACCGTTTTTCATGCATCATTAACAAATCTGCAATCTGACYTAAGAGTTCTAAAATCCATAATGAATACTCATTGATTTGATCCTATTCTTTACTGGGTGAGACTTCCAGTGAAGGCATATCGATATCAAGAGAAGTTATATGTAAGACAGCAGTCCCCCCCATCGTTTGTTTGATTTTCAGTTAGAAGCACAATTCATACTGCTCCCTTTCAGAAGCCCAGAGCATTCCTATAAATACAAACAACTTTACGTGGTTTAGGTATTATATACTATGAAACTAAGTGTTTCTGGAAAATGTGAATAATTGGTGGAGTCTAAATAAGAACTAATATTTTAAAGAAAAATAGTTCCACATCAATTTCACTTAAGTCAGTTACTGTATCAGATTTTAGCTCTAACATATCCAGTGAACYATTTTCTTGCAATTGCAGCACTGTCACATAACTCTTCTGCTCAGTCATCTCAAAATACTTTGTTACAGTTGTACACAAATATGAGGACCAGCATGACAGTGACTTGCCAACAGTGACTTGCCAAAGATTAAACAGTAGGTCTGTGTCTGAACTAGAATTAAGCAATTCTCTGGAACCACAGTCTAATGAGCTATATACCACACAACACAACTGCTAAGGCCTTTCCTCATTAAGGATGATTAGTATTGATGTACACTACCACGCTTCCAATAGCTCCAATACCTTTATTTTGTCCAAAAACACAGGGGAATAAAAGCACCAAGCTACAGGATCAAGTTCAGCCTGAAAAAAATACAGGCACGTGTGCATGTGTAGCTCACAGGAAATTCTACTTGAGTAGAAAAAGAATTGACACTGACATCCAGTCACTSACTTCCAGTTTTTGATTTATCTCCCATAAATTATTAGCAGATAAAGAATCAAATAACATTATAACCTTCAGCAGTACAGTGCTTTCTCCTATWTTCTCTTCAGTTTCTTCCACGTCGGTCACCTCTTTGACATTCACTAGAGTGCTGCAGCTGAAAGAACAGAACAGAGCTAAGCTCGATATATAGAGCCACATTATTCTGTAGGAATCCAACAAAAATTACAGAAGTTATGTTTATGAGATGTCAACAAATAGTATGACAAACATCAGTTTACCAGGAATTCAGACTGTACATCTCCAAGAGATAGCTCATGCAGGCAAAATGATGTTAAGCACTAGCTAGTGTTAATAACAGTGTATTTGAACGTGTTCTAGCAGACCTTTGATTGGACGAATGGCTCACTTGGGTCACTTCAAGCTTCTCTTTAATTTTTGGTAAGGTTTTCAGACTGGATTTTCTCTTCAGGCCTAGAGAAGAGCGARTATTTAGTTAAGTAACCTTAGTTTTAACACCAACATTTAGATGATCATTTCTAATAAGGCACCTTTAACCGTTCTCTCTTTCATGCCCATAACAAACTTTGACCCTAAGACCACAAACATCCTGAAGTCTGAATCTGGCTTATTATTTCTACCAAGCTTCATTTATCAGAATATCAACAAGGACAAAAAATAGTAGACTTTGAGAATACTTCAGGTGTTTTAGAAATCTCTTGATTAAAAGGAAGATGACCACCTTGGAAGTGACCTTTACTATATATACACCAAGGCTCGAAGATTTTTAATGGAGTTCATCTGTAGTATCACAAGCATTTCTACACAGATCAGTCATCACTGCACTTCATCTCAAACACGAGATTACCAAACACTGCACGAGCAGGAATCATCCTCTTTCCCTCCTTCTTCCAAGATGTATCTAAGTGTTAAGAGCAAACAAACCTCAGTGGCTGCTGGTTGTCCTGGCAGTCAGGATGTACTAAATGCTACAAGTAAGAGCGGGAGCCAGCAGAGCAGGATCAAGACAGAACCCAGTGTTATTGTACACTGTTATAGCATTTTAAAGTCTCACCTTTAGGGGACAGAGACCTCCCACACTGACTGTCCCCATTTACTAAAGCAAGTTACACCATCAGTGTCAGCCTTTACTTTAGTACCACACCTTCTCCTTGGACCTCTGTTTTCCAAAGCCTCCAATTCCTAACTTGAAAGCTGCTAAATTGTATTCAGCTGTAAGAAAGACTGGTCCTTTTGTGGAATAACTTTATACAAAGATTTAAAGCATCCTCCCAAAGGCAGGCTAGGGTTTTGCCATGTCTTTTCCAAAGTGATTGATTAGCCAGCAAAATAAAATAATAAAAAAAAAAGGGCACAAAGGGGAAAACCCCTATTTATTACTAATGGCTGAAAGAAATGACACCCAGACGCCAGCTCAGCTGCCTCCTTTCCCCACATCATAGGGGACCTGGATAATAACAAGCTGCTTTACAATCTCACACAGGTTTAGCTAAGCTTGGGCACAAGAGGTAAATAAAAGCCCAGCCGATGCACAACCGTGGAGCAGGCATTCAAGCTGCACAAAGTTCAGACTTCGATTTTTTTTAGGATCCTTCTCCCAAGGATATGGCTCTGGAGCAGCACCCTTATTGCCACTTCTCAAATTGTCATGAAAACAAAAAATAAAATAAAATACATATTGCACAAAACACAGCACAAGGCCTTGCCTCGGCCCTGCGGGGCCTGACCCGGGCACCCCGGGCTACCAGGCGGCAGGGCGCCGGCGGGGAAGGAGAGGCGCTTACTGCTCTGCTCCAGCCCCGCGGGGCCAGCGCCGCCGAAGAGGCGCCGGCGGCAGGGCCGGGGGGCGCCGGCCGCGCTGCCCGCCCTGCCTCGGCCGGCAGCAGCCCCCGGCAGCGGGGAGGAGCGGCGTTTCTTCCGCGGCGCCTTCCTGCCGCGGGCGCCGGGCGGCCATTTGGGCCGCTCCATGGGGAGCGGGCGCGACAGCAGCGCTCAGCCGGGAGCCGCAGCGCCCCGCACACGCAGCCCGCCCCAACCACCCCACAGCCGGCCCCAACCGCCGCGCTGCGCCGTTGGGGCGGGCGAAAAGGGCGGGAAGGCACCGCCCGCCACGGAAGCCCCGCCCCGCGCGGCCGCCCGCCCGCGGCAGGGGGCGCTGCCCGCCCGCGGGGCGCCCTGAGGCG
>PTFA01000090.1:1293849-1329742 GCA_003342895.1 Casuarius casuarius
CAGCCGCGGGGCGGCTCCTCCCGCTGCCGGCCGTGCCCGGCCCGGCTCCGCCGCTGTGTGAGGGGAAAACGCGTGTCCGCAGGCGGCCAACGCCGGGCCCGGCCCGGGGAGGGCGGTGGGTCCGGCCTGGCGGCGGCTCCTTCGGAGAGGCGGCGCGGCTGCCAGCGCCCACCAAGGGGAAGGGATCCCCCCCCCCTTAGGCGTTATATCAATAAACATGTCTGTCTGGAAGAGCGCGATACGACACAGGGCCAGCCTGCATCAACCCTCGGCAGCTCACGGGCAGGCCAAGGGAAAAAAAAAAAAAAAAGATTTAAAAAACGGCACGGACCACTCAGCAGTGGCCATTTTCCTTAACTGAGACCAGCGCCAGACAGAGGTTTCTGAGGAAAAACGGGTCATCTGGAAGCGTATCATTTCCCGTGGATGACCCTGCGCCGTCCCGCTCTCCTCCCGGCGGGCCGCGCAGGGGAATCTCATTACTTCGGCACGAAAACCTTAGATAGGTCTTTGGATCTCCTGGGTTGCCGGGGAAGGGAGGGATGCAAGTGCAAGCAAAAACCGGAGCAGAGACTGAACGCTTTTAGGCTTTATTGTTTTAGATACATAGTCTGAAAAAATACTATGCATTCCCAGTTGTCAAATCTTATTAAACAAGCATATGCGTTTGGTTATATTATTACTGCTTTAAAATAAGAACTGAAACCATTTCGGAAAGACTGCTGCGCGGCGATCTCCGGCGAACTGTGAAACGATTTATTTGCAGAAGATTGCTAAAATGGATCTCCGCTTCCAATAGTCCTTTGGTCGTTATTTTATTTAGCTTGGTTTTCTACAGCGTGTTGAGTATAGGCACGCGTTCTGGGCGACTTCATCCCGACGGGGCGGACAGATGCTGGAGTAACAACGGACTTTATAAAAGAGATTTTATTGTCTGTCAGTCGACAAGAATATTTTTAGGAGCAGTTTTGAGAAACGTGACAATTTAAGTCTTTACAAAAGTCCCCATAGATGACTTTTTGATATACACGCTAATATACCAAAACTGAAAAAATCTTTAATTACAATTAAGTTTTTTTTTTTTTTACACAAATGTTATATTTTAACCCCTTCACCTTCTGTTGAAAATAGAATAGGCAACCTGTAGGAAAATGCCTCATTAGTTTGCTGCATGTACTTGCTAAAATACATAACAAAAAGCTGTAATAAAGTGAAGGGCTTAAAGGGGCTCTGGATGCCTCAGAAAAAAATTAACAATTCCAGGGATCTAAAACTGTTTCCTCTCAATTACTACAAGTTTCCAGATTTCTCATCCAAACATCATTTAACTGGAGTAAATATAGCACAGAAACCTATAAATGTGAAAAGTACTGAAGAATAAGTTAATTCCAAGGAGAAACAAAGCTCCAATTCTGATATCTTTGTTTTTCATAGACAAAACGAAAGTGAGCTAGAGAAACAAAAGATACGCAGACAGAATTGCCTTTAAATAAAATGCTTTTCCAAATTCTGTAAGGCATCAAGAGGTCTTTAAGTAATCTCTTACCATGCAAAAATAGTATATTCTTTCCCCATTTACATTCATCTTGTAGCAGTTTATTTACATATAGATCACTGGTTTGTGCTTTTAACACATGGCAAATAAAAATCCTATAGTTAACTTGTTTCATTCCAGATTATTTAAGTCAAATTATTTTCTGCTATAAGCAATAAAATTATATCCATGGCAAAAATGACAGTGGACGTTACTGGTGCTGATATATACTTACTAACAATGATGATAGATTGTGAAATAGTCCTCTATCAATAAAGAACTCACCATCTCTCTCTCATCTGATGTATATGAACTATTTTAACCTGCACATGTACTTTCCAGTACAGAAAAATCCCATATATTTCCTGCCAACAGGGTTAAGACCCAATACTGATTTTGTGTACGATTTCTGTTCACCCTTTTGTGTGTCTTTTGACCATTTCTGTGGCAGAGTGGTATTTTGTCTGTGCAACATATATTGAGTGAAGAACAAACAAAGTATATAACTAAGCAATTAGTCTCTTCCTGGAGGATGCATTTTATCTGGTTTTCATACACAAGCACTGGAGACCATCTTCCAGTGAGTTCAAAGGCATAGCATCAGGCCCAGGAAGAATCTCCCATTCTGAATAGGTAAGAGATATAATAAACCACTGACCGCAGCACACTCAATACATAGCCTTCTGCGGCAGCGGTACAGGACTGCTCCGAACCCTGACCGCGCGCAGAGTCTACCCACAGCAGGAGTGAGAGCTTCTGATTTCTGTGGGCTTGCTGTGTTTCCTCATTTTCTTGATAGCAGAATGAACCCCTGCCTGGTAGTGATTAGTTAGAAACGGTCATTTTTAAGTCATCAAGAATAGGTCTGTTTACAGAGGAGGGTAACTTGCGTTGCCATTAATGCAATGGCACTCGAGTCACAAATCTTTCAAAGACATATATATAAAAAAATCTTGTAACTAGTTACCTTGAGAAAAAATAAACTCGTTATTGGACAATCCTGGGGATTTTCTGTGGTGGTCACAATACGTATATAAGTTTAAGAGAAGTCAAAGCAAGACAATATTCCTGGACTTTGAGGAGAAGCATGTTTGTGCTTAGCTCATTAAATAATTCCTTACTCATATACTCATGTCAAGTTTTAATCTCTTACAGCATTGTTTTGGTTTTGGAGACAGAGATTGATCTTCAGAGGAAAATCTGATTGCACAAGAAAGTGTCAGAGACAGCTTTCAGTTATTCATACAGCTTCCCACAAGATCTGGAAATATCCACACTTTTGGCGTGACAATTGAAACAGTTTCTCCCAAATTTGGTAGCACCCTAGTGTGGTCAAGTCCTTTTTCTCTTTTTCCTGTTCTTTTGGTGTTCGCATCATTTGCTCTAGTACATCTGATATTTTGCATCGAATACCAAAAGAGGCCTACAGATATGTTATTCATTAACAAAACAGCATTATTTACTTAAAAAATAAAGAGCCAACCCATCCATAAGTAAACTCATATTAGGATCTTCTATACTTGCACAAAGTTACAGTTCCGTTATGTAGAAAGTCTGGTAAACTGAAATCACCTTAGGAGAAAAGTAAATTAAATTCATGTGGTCATGAAAAGGGTCAGTGGAAAACAGCTTTTTATATTTCTTTAAATAACTGGTTACTTTTTTTTTTTAAAGTAGGTTGCATTAAAACAGGGAAGAAATTGCACTGCATCTAATTCCTCATTGCTTTGAAGCATACATATGCAATGACTGTCTTTTGGCTGACACAAAAACGAGATGAATGGGACTCCTCAAAGATGAAAATCCTTTACGACTTGACCTAAAGAGCCAGATTCTGGAGCTGGCAACAGTAATTCGTATCCTCTGTAGATGTGACACTCAAACTCCCCCAGTGAACCTGTCGCTGTCTGCATCAGTGAGAAATGGGTGTGAAATACCATCAGATCACTGTAGTGGTATTTCTTACTTGCTTTGGAGTGATATGAATGATTACACAGGAAGAAAAATGAAAAATCAGGCGTAAAAGGGATTCAGACCAACACTTTCACATTTGATTAATCAATCACCACTTCCTTTATGTGAGTGATTATGTTAACAAGTTTCCTTTGTATCATTTTGTTCTGAAATTACTGCGATAAATCAGCCTTTGTGTAAAACTAACACATTAATTCAATTTATTTCATTTTTTAAAGCATGCAATGCCATTTCAGAGGGAAAATAAGGGATAATTTAGATTAATAATTTAATCTTTTAGCTTCAAAAATCTACAGTGGATTCCAGTCTAAGAAGATAAGTGTGCTTTCTCTGCCCTAGCAAAGAAGATCTAGCAGGCACAGCTCCATGCTAGTATGCACTGGTGCAACAAACAGCAGCTATTAAAATATACATATACATTTAGGACCCTGTTGAGCAGGAGGAGGCCACCAACAGTCCAGATATCCAAGCTGCCTGACTTCTCCAGTTTTCTCATTTTGTTGCACCACGCTTCACGTCAGGACAGACCGCTGGAGCCTGCTCCGTCCCACCGGGGACTTGGCCCTTCCCCGTGGCTTCGCTGGCTCTGAAGTCTGCGGTTTCATCTGGCCTCGTTGCTCTTTATCCAAAGAGGCCAGTGGAAGCGGCAGCAGCGGGAGCTGAGGCTGCCGAATGTCCAAACGCGGAGACGGGGTCCTGGGAGGCCTTTCTGCAGTCACGTCCAAGCTCTCGCCGCCCCGTGACACCTTGCAATGGAAATGGGTGACGAAGCCTTCCTCCCACCCCGGGCCTTGTGCAGGAACCGTCCTTGCTCTTCGCAGCTACCCGACGGATGCCCTCCACGGCTGCGTTTCAGCAGGCTGCAGGCCAGCCTTTCTCCAAAATAAACTCGGTTTGCTAAGCCCCATTCAAAATTGCGTTGTGCTTCTTTTCTTTACCGCCGTCTCTGGAAGGGAGCGAGTCCGACTGGGCTACCCAGTCCTAGCAGCACGTTAAGTGACAACGGAGGGACGGGGAGCAGACGGGTTAGTGTGGACACGTTTGCACGCTCGCTCTCTGCTGCGGTTTTTTGTTTTTTTGAGCTCCCCCAGGAAGCTGCTACGGGGCCGGCAATGCTTCAGCAACCTTCCCAGGCTGAGCGGTGCTGGCGCCCGTGCGTGGCCCTAGTGAAAACCCAGCGTGCCATGTAGCAACCGAGTCCGCGTGGAAAGGAAATAGAGGGAATTCTAGCCCAGGGCTTCCTAACACGCTCTTGTCATTTCAAGGGAATACTAATCTGGCCTTTCCCTTTAAGTATAATATACTAAGAGGCCCATTAAGTACAAATACCAGGAGATCTGTTCCTATTTCTATTCTGGTTGTTGGTTAGGTCATTAATGATTAAATCAAATCAATGTAATTTATATTCTGCAGCATATAAAAACTAACAATATATAAACCAATATCCAGCGTGAAGTTCCAGATCAGGGAAAACAGGCTTTCACCATCAATCGCTGATTGTTTGAGGTAGACCACATTATTGAATTATCACAATTTTAGTCCCTAATCTATTAAGTTATATACAATCAAATACCAACAGACATACCCAAAATTCTTTTCTCTGTTTAATCAGAAACATTTGTAGTTAATAAGTTTCCATAATTTACTTGGTCATGGACTGAAATTTCTGTGTATTTTGTGGGTATTGAACATAATTTTTAGTAGTCTCCTAGTGTGTACATAGAGTAAAAACAGCCTGTATCCACACCTGATGAAAAAAGGAGGAAAACGGAAATTATGGTTAGTGGTGAAATCCCGGAACAACGAAAGGCTCGAATGTGAGATTCAGGTGCTTCTCCGTTTCGGCTGTGCCAGTCTGGCTCTGTACTTCGAGTGTTACTGCAGGGTTGCTAGCAAGCCCGCCCGTCCCGGGTCCTCCCGCGGCTTCAGATGGAGATGCTTGAATACAGCTCTTCGATTTGCCTTTTGAAGAAATCCCTCAGTTCCGGCCTCTTAGCCTTTAACGTAGGCGTCAACAAACCGTTCTGCACCGAGAACATATCGGAGTGAATGTAAATGGCTTTGACCTACAATGAAAAAGGAAAACACTCATAGCAGAGAATCACGGGCAGCCCACGCAGCCTCGCTCGGTCCCCTCCGCCCGACACTGCAGATTAACCGATGGCTCTGCAGAAAAGCACCTCCCTGGCATTACGCTTTTTCTCTCGTGGTGGCACACGTAACGGGGCATATCCTCCAAAAACGAGTCCTTCCAACCGCAGCAGCCGTGCTGCAGCTGTCAGTGCTACGGATCTGGGGCCACATTCCCTCTGCCACCGTGAACCGCAAAGAAAGCGGTGCTAATTCAGCCCTGCAAAATCATCGTGAAGGTTTGCAGGGCTGCAGGGCTGCTCACTGCCCGCGGCGTCTGGGGAAAACCCCAGGCATCTGCTGCTCCCCTGATCCCCAGAGCAGCCCGTCTGCCCTTCGGCAGCCTGGGAGCTGCGGGATGATGCTCTGACGTGTACAGGGGCTCCCAAGCCATACAGATATTGGCCACAATGTCTGGCACAACGCTAGGATTTAAGATTACCTATTGCCACAGAGATCCAGTTTTAAAGCCCTTTGCTTTTGAAGTGAAGAACGTTTCTCCTTGACTTTTAGGAAGACGGCAAAGCTTTCCTCCCTACTTCATTAATTGCAAAATGCTAGCAGAAGCGATTAGCTGAGAATATCTCATACTGCGAAGACTACAGCAGGAGCAAACTAGACTAACACAGACAATTATGTGCACTACAAACCATGCTTTATATTGAATTTCCTTTTAGAATTCATTTCTATTGAATATCATCTCATTTTCATACGTCACAGGGAAATGAAGAATAACAGGTTTAAGTTTAATGGTGCTTCTGCATCACTCAAATATGGTGAATTACTCATCAGAATTACTGTAACAGAAACACCCCAAATAAAACCAAAACATCCCCTTGATAATTATATTTAAATAATTAATTCTTAAGGTACTAATTTTTAATACAAGTGCAATAAGTATTGCACATTTTAGAATGGGATCTTTTAACTTTGTTTTTAATGCTACGAAGTACAATTTTGATTTCAGATCTCTCCCTCTGCAGCATCTGTAGCTCTGTTGCAGAAATATTTCCAAAGCATAGAAAAGGATCAGTGCACAGACTGAAAATAAATGAAACACCAGCATTTCCTATGCCACTTGTAAGAAGGGTAATTAAAGACCCAGTTTCTTACAGTGCTTTCAATAGGAGAAGGATCAGAGTCCTAGCGATTTATCTTGCCCATTGGTCACCAAACCAGAGAGATCACCCATGTCCCTGGAGTGGATTTTACCTCTGCACCCCAAACTTTCACCAAAGTTAATTCAGATTTCCAGCACGAGTGGAAGGCAAATCCCAGTGTATATTCTCCAAAGGAACGAATGCAACTTGCCAGCATTAAAGCTCTTTTTTCGAAAACATGGTATACAACTACAATAAGAATAACAAATGCTAACACATCTCCATTCCCTGTAAACGGACAACGTGCATGTCTGACCACGGTAGGCAACGTGTGAGCTGTTTCAGTTTACCTGCTCGAAGGAGTGCAGTCCGCTCTCCTTACCTAACCGGACCATATCTTCCATTATTGCTTGCTGCAGTTCCTGGGTTAAAACACACAAATTCTGCATGAAATACCAAGAAACGACTTTACATAGCAAAAAATAGCATTGGTCACCAAGAAAACACTTTTCCGAGTAAAGTTCAAGTGCATTATTGACAGCTTATATATAATTAAAAAAATTAAATTAAATGTATTAAAAAAATGTTCAAGTAAGTGCAATGCTGTTAACGCTTTCCTCTGAAATGTAAGGCTAATATTTTCAAGTTTAGATGGCAAAGGCTAAATGTTTAAACTTGCAATCCTTCAACCATTTGCCACACTTTCAGATGCAGAAATGTTTCCTGCTGATGCAGCGGGCCGATTCCACAGCATCAGCGTTCAACGATGCGACTGAAGGTGGTTTAAGCTCTGTAACTTGCCATTTTTATAGTAATTCCTATTATATCATTAACTGAAGTCAACAAAACCCGGAGGGCACTATTTTTCATGAGATTTTTTAAAAGCATGGATTTTATGCTAGGAAAAGGTGCAATCATTTGATAGGAAAATAAAGATGAACCTTTTCTTGGCCAACGACTACTGAATCGATATAAATAGGAGCAAGTTAGGGAGTTTAGACATGCCTTGCTCATTTTCTTTTTTTCTGAGCATGTGACTTTCATAGCTATCATTTCTTGGTATTGCAGGTAACTGGTAATTAAATGCACAAATGAGGATCTGTTGCCTAACTTCACCGTAACGGGCCTTGGCTGGGGCCTGGGTGAGCATTGCACGTCCCCGTGTCCCCGCGGGAACTCGGCTCCCTGCCGGCACCGGCAGCGACGACCCCGCCGGGGCCAGCCCAGAGCTCTGCCACGGTATCCAGGTTAATCCTGCTTAAGAGCTTGCTCTAACGGGGTTAATTTTCCATGAAGAAATAGTTCTCGTCACTGGGATCAGTAATAACAAAGGCTGGCTTTAACTAGGTTACGCTGCGGTGGAAAAAATGCCCGGACCGCACACAGGGACGAAGGCAAACCTTATTTCTGCAGAGTTCTGCATAGGCTCCATCAAACCCCCTCTTCTTGGCCCAGCCTGGCATCACCTCCGAGTCGGGTACCACAATTCCTACCAGAAAGGCCTGCGGGTGGAGGAAATGAGCTTCAGCTGAACTCTGAACACCATTTAGGCGCTTCGCTGACGTAATTAACCCTGCCGAATTTGCTCGCGCAGTCCCGGGCACCCCGCGCTTCCCAGGCTGGCCATCTCCACGCTACGAGACCACGGTGCTGCCCGGAGCAAGCGGCCCCGGTGCCCTGAGCAGCCCTCTGTCAACCAAGGGCTTCGAGGCACCCTCTCCTTGGAGCGATGACCACCCCTGGAAGCTACCCCGCAGCTCCGGTGCTTCATCTTGGCTCAGCTCCTACGCGGCTGGCAGCCAGCGCAAGAGCGGAGAAGAAACGGGGCAAAAACCGTGGCGTGCTCCACCCGCCTGTTCCCCTCSTTCCTGCCCAGCTCTTTGCTTTACGTTAGCAATCCGAATGGTTTTAAAGCAAAGTAYAAGCAGCTGAGATTTTCCGAGAGGTTAATTTTCACCTGCAAGCTGTCTCCGTGGACGTATATCTGGGCRACAGGGTCACTGCGGATATAGATATTCTCGATCTTCTCCGGTGCAATATATTCTCCCTGAGCGAGCTTAAATATGTGCTTTTTCCGATCGATAATTTTAAGAGTCCCATTCTGTTAGGAGAAAGAAATGCGAGTTCCCAGAGAGGTTATTTAACCAGAGGCTCAGGACCCAGCCTGCTTCCTCCACCTGCCATTTCAGCAGAGAGGCAGCGGCAGAGCCAAGAAACACCCCCCCCCCCCCGGCACGGGCCGAGGATCCGAGCAAGAACAAGTGTGAACACGAGTTTTTATGCATTTGAAAATAAGAAACGAGGTGTGTTAGCGGCAAGTTGTTCAACAACGTGTAMCCGCCTCTCATTTGGAAACTGAGGTCAGCAGAAGCATTTCCTATAAAATACTTTCTCAAAACAAGCGGCATTTCCCATTGCAAAATACTCTCGTAAATAGGTTGAAATTTCTCTTTTATACTCAGTAATATCTAGATAAAGGAATGAAATTCTGGTGGTCAGAAGAGCTGTTTAAATTGCCRGGAAATGCTTCACTGACATATGGAGCTTACTCTGTGAAAAATAAACCCGTTTGCAAAAATGAATTGGCCACTGACATACTGAGCTTATTCCACCAAAACTCAACCCATTTGTAAAGATGCATTTGCTTGGAAATTTAAGTTCRACACTTGAAAATGTACAGGAGACGGTACAAGTTACGTGAGAACTAAGCATGCGCTCGGTACACACGGGCAACCATTTCCCAACGTCTCCCGTGTGAAGCCAGCCTTCCTCGTCCAACGCTTCGGTCGTCTTCTCCTCATCTTTCAGATAACCTTTGAAAACGTTTGGTCCTTTCACACATATCTGCAAAATAGGCAGAGATGCTAATAAATTATTTTACTATTCTGCCATAAATGATAACAAGTTAAACAGTAATTCATTAAAATTTAAATGATTTAGTTATTGATTTCATAATGACTGGGCTCTACGAAACTTAAAATACAGAAAGTATAAAACTAKCTACAGATTTTTTTCACATTAATGGACGTATGAAGCGGGGAATGCAAAAGCGATTTGTTTGTAGTGGATTTTCGTCCAGCTTGCAGTTACAAACAAAGTTATTGCAGGAAGTTTAATTTCTGTGCAATGTAGAAATAACAGCAACACAGAAACAGCAGCAATTCAGCTGTCCTTAGCTGAGCGCTTTTACAGTGATCAGATGTAGCAATAGGTGGAGCACGGCTATACCCCGGGTTAACTATTGCATTGCTGCTCTATTGCTCCTTAAAAAGCGAAAGTGCTTCCACCACTGCAGCCTAGGACAGCGTCGACTGCCGAGAGCTTTACACAGAAACGGGAGTTGCTACCTCTCCTTCGCCTTTGGAAGCAAAGTAATTCAGCTCTTCCACGTCCTTCAATCTGATCAAATTACAGGGCAAAGGGGCTCCGACGTGACCTGGAAATCAAAGTCAGTAAATCATTTGTCATCTCTCCTGTAAACGACAATGAGTTTATTATTATTTGCTTGCTTTAGCACTCGTTGCTTGCACAAGGTGGATGCGCTTTGCGAAGCCTGATGCTCCTGCAGCAATCGTGCAGAAGCAATCGCCTCCTCTAAGGCTTTGAACTATATCGGTCCAATATTGAATATAACAAAGCTTCTCCTAAATCCARCGAGAGCAGTGACCCAGACACGGCTAACGGCCCAGGGAACACAGAGGCGAGCGTATTGCAAATGGTGTCGTTCAAGGGGCAACTCCAAAGCTTCCCAGGCAAACTTGCATCACATCCCGTACAGAGTTATTCTGGACTGGCGGTATTTTCGGGAGCATTACATTTGCCTGGAATCATTCACGCAACGGTAAACGCTGCACAACGCCGTGTGACAYTGCAACGCAGAGTTTTCTAAAGAAACGTGCATCCCTTTTCTTTCTGGAAACGGCAGAAGGAAAGAGGTACCTGAGGTCCAGTCGCCGGGGGTGGTGAAGGTGCAGCCGGCGGTGCACTCCGTCTGCCCGTAACCCTCATAAACCTGACGAGGAAACGGGGATCTCGACAACCGCCCGATGTTTCACCATTWCAGAATAACCTTCCCGTACCTGCCTTGCGGCACGGACCCCGAGCGGCTCCCGCCAGCCGCGGCGCACGGGCACGCGGYTAAGGGCACAGGGACGTCTGCTCGGGGCCCCGCTGTGCATAAACCCACATCTACCCGACCGTGCATTACCGCTGGGGCGGGCACAGGCTATAGGGGTGCTGCATCCATCACGCGGGGATGCAGGAGCGCGGGAACCGAGCGCAGGAACGCGGGAACGCCGGAGCGGAGCGCTTCCCGGCGGGACGCACCTGGCAGCCGAGCGCCGCGCGGAGGAAGCCCAGCACGGCCGGCGAGGCGGGCGCAGCGCCCGTCACGATCATGCGGACGCAGCCGCCGAGGCTCGCCTGCGTCGGGACGAGAGAGCACAAGGGACATCGCACACCGGCACCGGCTGCGCGAACCGCAGCGCCCGGGATCGGCTGCTCCCGCATCGGCCGCAATCCGGCACGGTGGAGCTGCGCTACGGAAATACGACCTAACCCCAAAGCCCCTTAGCCAAAAAGGCAGCCAGCTATTATTAAGGGTATCTCTGCGATATATCTCTGCCCAGACGCACTGCTCGTCCCCCGACGGGAGCATCCGCGGGGCTCGGCCGCGGCAAYCCCCGTCCTCTCGCTCTCAGACTCGTCCCCTCTCCCTTTTCTTCGCTTTTTTTGCACCTCATTGTTTTTAAGGACTTGTCTCCCAAGCCGCCTAAATAATGACGACCCCTTTTTAAGGCAGACGACCTTCAAGTAYTTGCAGATGTTATTACATCAACTCCTTTGCCGTCTTTTGCTTCTTTTTTCCCCCCTTTATTTCCTTTTTCTAATTCTAAAAGTAAAAAAAGAAAAGAAAAGAAAAAACCGCCTCGCGGCCGGCTCCCGGCTCCCTGCACTAAGCCAGGCCTGAAAGCTGCGGTCCRGCTCTGCAGTTAGAAATACAGCGGCACGTCTCCGGATGACTCATCCGATTAAAAAAACGGAGTAATGGGAGCCTCCTGGAGCAGCACAGCGCCCGGAAAACCTGGCTTAAAGCCAATTTAATCTCTTTTTACTGGGGAGATGCGTGGCATGCGGCAGGATGCTCTCATCTCTTTGCCCTTGTGTTAAAACATCACTTACACGTGCATTTTTCTCTACACCGCTACGTGGGTTTTCCCAGGGAAAAAAAGGCTTCACGGAGGGAGGGAGGGAGGTGGCATCCGCTGCCGGCGCCATCCCGCATCCCCGGCCCCCAGCCCGCATCCCTGTCCCCCAGCCCGCATCCCTGTCCCCCATCCCACATCCCTGGCCCTCATCCCGCATCCCCGGCCCTCATCCCGCATCCCTGTCCCCCATCCCACATCCCTGGCCCCCAACCCGCATCCCCGGCCGGGTGCTCCCGCGGGGAGGGGAGGCGGCAGCTGCCACGCYGGCAGCACCGGGTCTCGCCTCCTCACCTGTATTTTATTGAAGAAGAGTTTGTCCCACAAGCTGTCGTTGCGAATGATCCCGTTTCGCACTTCGGCCTTTTTCCGCCTCGCGGCAAACTCCAGCATCCAGCGTTTGAGCGAGGTGTCCGCCTGGCTGAAGATCTAGGGGACGCSGGGGACGGGAYGGGATGGGACRGGACGGGACGGGAYGCGGGAGAGAGAGGAAAGAGCAAGGACTGTTCCCGCAGTGAGAGCTGCCGGCGCTACCCACGCCAGCTAAGGCAGTTATCTTAGCGATATGGTTAAATAAGACGACACTACCRCTTTATTAGTGCTAATTCTGCTTTGTTTCGCCCCGTTGGCCATTATACTTACTGYCGCTTTGGGGAAAAATAAATAAATAAGCAAGCGAGAGGGTCAGGCTTTAGCTAGACTAGCTGCCACGTATCCGAGCTGCTCCTTCCTAGCCAGCCCAAACATCCCGGCGAGCGGACGCGGCGCAAGGGCTGCAGGCACCAAGGTTTCATCGGACACCGGCACAAATTGGATCTCCGCGAAGGAGAAAGCGCCGGTGCCCCTCTCTCCGACGGGGCCCCGGGTGCCCCCGTCCAAACGGGCCTCAATTTGGGGAAAAAAAATCAGCAGCTTGTGCCCGGGCCCATCGCTAAACGGTAAATCTGAGGAATAAACCTTYCCGCTGGTCAAACAGACTCGACGCAGTGACCAGGCACGTGATTTCCTTAAATACCTCCCAAGACCATCGCTGGGTTTTAAAGATTTCCAGACCCAAAAGCCAGCGCTGCGTTTACGCTGCCTGAATCCCCAGGGCTGCTTTGCAGCTCCACGTTTTGACCAGAGAGACAGATCCAAGCTCCAAAACYGGCTGAAGAGCACGAAAGGTCCTTGTACATCCAGGTTGGACTGGTGCTTTTTTGAGGTGGAAACCTGTTCTCTCTGGCAACGTCACCAGTAACCTCAGCGGGAAGAGGACCAGGGTCTCTTACGGGGCATTTCACAGCAACAGGCGACAGCCAGGTCTGCAGCCCGGGTTCATCACCGTGACRCAGACCTACAGCCCGGAGCAGCTCGGATGGTTACGCAGGACAACGTGTTGCAATAAGGCAGAAACACTGGAAAACGCCCCGAGCACGGGACCGCTGTCAGGGAAGTGCCAGCGAGCGATAAACTTCATCATTGGTACGAAAAGCGCGACGCGACCCTCACCTTGTCGTACATCCTGTTCAACAGCCGCGGCACGACGGGGAAGATGGTCGGGCGCAGCGCCTTCATGTCGTCCGACAGCAGACGGATGTCGCCTTGGAAGAAGCCGATTCGCCCCCCGTGGCAGTACACGACGGACTGGGGGGGAGAAAAACACGACGCCTGGAACATCTTGGCTTCTCGTTCCCCCGCAGAGCATCCCCCCGCGCAGAAACGCCTGTCCTCAGCGCCTGCCACCCACCCGGCCAGAAACGGGGCTTTCAAAATAGATATAAAGGTAACGGTGAATTTTGCACCGAATAGAAACACAGGGCAAGTGAAGGGGAAATTATCAGAATTGGGAATTCAGCATCCACCAAATTTGCTGCTGTTCCCGGAGGAACAAGGCCCCGGAGGCGTCGGGGCGGGGGGATCTGCCCTGGGTCTGCTGAGGTCCCGCTCCGGAGCTGAGCTTCGCCCCCGCAGCCCAGACCCCCCCGAGCAGCTCACGGCGCGGGACCGACTGCTGACGGAGAAACGCACGTTAAGACACGTCGTACGACACACGCAGCGGCGGCCGCCAGGTTTTAGATGTTAATACTTTAGTTGTGTTTAAACATAACAACGTAACTACGTTAGCAATACAGCGCCTGATTCTGCACCCCCGAAACGGGAGCCCGCTTTTAGATGTAGAAGTGGCATTTTTGGAAAGAAGAAAAAGGCCACTTTTGAACCAAACCAGAACAGAGGCGGATGCACGAGCGCGTGCAGCCCGCGGGGTGTGGATGAGCCACCTGGCAGCCCAGGCCATGGTGCTGGCAGCAGGCAACACCGCGCAGAACTGGCGACTAAGTTGCAAAAATGGGAATTTTTGGTCGTGCCATGGTGCTTTGGGGGATCAGCATCCCCGGCCCGCTTCCACCGAGCGCCAAGCCCGGCCACAGCGCTCGCGTTTCTGAGCTTTGCAAGGTGCAAATGGAGAACATCAGCTCCTTCTGGCACAGTTTTCTCCCCAAATAGCTAGGACGATTCAAAATACCTTAAGAAACACCTAGCACCCCTGAAAGCCTGCGTTAACCTGACTGCTCCCACTGCCTTATCACCGCCTGGAAAACGCTTCTCCATGGATGGAAACCACGGGAATTTCACACGTGTTGTGGGTTTAACCAACATCGCTCTGCCAAATCTGTATCCTGTGCCGCACGTGCACGTGAATGAAAAATGGAAAAGATAATCGCTTTGTGCTCATCGGGGACTAGAAATAACTACTAGCAATTTTCAGTGCTGAAGAAGGTACCTGCGTAACTTTATCCGCCAGTTCCAGGGACCGGCGACATGGCTGAAGCGAGGGAAGCTGACTCAGGGTGTGCTGTTCAAAATAATTTTGAAAATGACTTTTTAGCCCTTTGGAAAAATCTTTGTATTATTTTCAGCAGCGAGGATAAACCTCACCATGCTTCACCGCTGAGGGCTTTGGAGGCCTGTCCCCCTCAGTACGGCATCACCCCGTGAAATGAGGTCGCTCCAGACGTCTGCAGAGCTTTTTTCCCATCAGATGGCTTTTTAATAATTATATTCTTGACTGCTGGCAAAGCGGTTTGCCTGAGCAGCAGTGGGATCCTGACCAACTTGCCTGTTAAAGTTAGACTTCAAGTGAAAATCTGCTAGGCTGCAGCTCGCCAAATCTGTCACGGACTTTCGCTTCCAATTTGCAAGCGTTTCACGCGGCAGAGTGAATTACTGCTGGCACAGGCGTCACTAAGTGGGAGGCTCAGATTCGGAGGCTTGTCTGACTCGAAAAGCATGCGTTCAGCCCCAAACTGCCCTGCCTGAGAACACGCAGAGCTGCGACCGAAGCCAGGTCCAGGCTTCACGCACTGACTCAGTGCTCAGCCCGCAGCTTCCCGGGCCAGGACGGATGCGATCGGCCAATCTGACTTGCAGAACGCACCGTTTCCACACAAATTATCGCCTGTCTTAGCCAAAAAAGATGGAAAAAGCCAGTTCTGCGGGCTGGCAGGAGCTCCCGATGCTCCCTGCCGCCACGTCCGAGGGCGGACGGCTTCCCGCTGCGCCCACCGCAGGCTGCCCTGCCGGGAGGCTCACGCGTGCCACACCACCGCTTCAGTTCCCGGTTTCTGCAAGGGTTTGCAGAGCTGGTTATTTATGCAATAAAAGGATTTTAGCTGCTACAGAAAAGGGTGCAAATTTGGYTTTTTACTCCCATGATCAGTGATCCTACAGCGATTGAAAAGCTGCCCCCAAYCGCGCAGCAGCGATTGCTGCTCGCTCCCGGCGGTCCGGTTTCTAATCCCAGCGCCACCAGTGCGAGTCCCAGCGCTCGAGACGCTCGAGCATCCCGGGATCGTGCCGGGGCGCCGAGAGGAGAGCCCGGCCCCGGCGTCGCGCACGTGGCACTCGTGCAGTACAAGCTTTTTTAGTTCTATAAGATATTGCCGGTTATTTAGTATTTTACTTATTTTTCGGGGTGGAAAGAGGCGATTTCCACCGGCGCTCGGACCTTACCTGCACCATTCGCTCAAACATGTGTGCTAAAGGCAAATAGGATATGTGCACATCCGCACAAGTCGGAGCCCAGTGACTCTGGAAGAGAGCACAAGGAGCCCCGCGAGGCCCCGTCAGTCGGGACCGCGTCTCACCTGTATCACTCTCTCAAACATGTGAGCCAGAGGCAGGAAGGAGATGAGCACATCGTCCTGTCTCGGAAAGATCACCTTCTGCAGGTGGAGGGCATGGAGACAGAAAGGAAAGAAACACTGACAGCAAGACAACAGAGAGTCGTAAAACGATCAGAAGAGGAGAGGAAGGGCGGAGATGGCCGGGAGAGGAAGGCGGCAGCGGCGGGGGAGCGTTAGGGCGTCGATGGGGCTGCGTTAGCAGAGCGAGAGCACGAACACGGGGGCCGTCCCGCACCGAGGGTACCCCGACAACATCAGGCATCGCGGACCCCGGGGAGCTTCCAGCATCTCGTGCCGCACTATTTTATACGACAATCTGAATTAAGGTATTGGGACCCACAGCTGTATTTACACATTGCTTCAAATTGGCCTCATCATCCGCAAGCACAGCAGCGTAAAGCCATTACCACCGCTACGCTTCTTTCTTGCACCCTTTTAAGTGCCCTCACAACAAAACGATTGGGTTTTAACTGAACCAAAATGATGGCATTTAGTAGCATTTCACGGCTGGCAAGTATGGTCTGGTTGTCCTGTTAAACACACAAAAAGTAAAAACAGCTTCTGGGCATTTGAAAATAGCATCATAATAAAGCCCTAAGTTCATTTAAAAAAAAAAATGTTCCACTTACAAAATCACTGAACTATGCAAAACTGGCACCAAAATATGTAGGCAGCAAATCTGCAGCACTTTTCTGCTTTGGGTATTTTTATTTTATTTACGGATAGTACTTCCAAGGCTTTTGCACTTTGCTCAGTTTTACCACTGAGGTTTGACATCGCTTGCTGCTGCGGACGTTGCACACCGTCACCAGCACCACTCAGTTTACCACCACTTAGACCAGACTTAAGGCTCAGTCTGGTGTCCTCAAGATCAGCCGCAGAGTTGCGTTGCCTGCGGCGAAGGCCAGATCCTTTTCCTGGGAAAATCCTTCACCCTGGGAGGTGCCGAGTGCCCCCAGCTCCCCCCGCGCCTGCCCCGCTGCATCGCCCCACGGCCGCCGGAGCCGCGGGCCGGCAGAGCCCCGCACGCCCCAGCCACATCAAACCCCCAAGCTTGCCTAAAACGGAGGCCTGGAAGTCTCAGAAAAACCACGGATTAAGACTGCGATGTCTTTGGCATCAATTGTAAGAGGAAAACAGCGTGTAATTAACTGTGCATCCCGCCTGGACATCACTGCTTCGTGCAACCGCCTGCTCCCTATGCCAGAACAGATTCCTGCCGTGGGCTGGGTACAGCCGTACATAACCCTCCCCGCGCTGCCCTACAGCAGCTCTGCCGCCCGCGCTGCTCCTGAGCAGCAGCTTACACACTGCACGAAACACGTTATACCTCTACCTGGCCAGCGCTGCGTTTCTTAAAATACATATAACTCCGACTGCGATGTATTTTAGTGGCAATAAAATCAACCGTTCTTGTAAACACCTGTATGTTCCCATATATATATATTTTATATATATATATGTGTATATATATATATACATACTTCACGTGCATAAAGCTTTCAAATAAGTGATGGAGGCGTGGGCATCCCTAAAGCACCCGCTCCAGCCGCGCAAGGCTGGTTTGCTCGTTCGGCTCCTCGAGACACGTTACCTGCTGCACGGGAGCCAGCGGCACCGCTCGAAAGCGCCCGCAGCACCTTCCCGATGGGAGTGTGGGTGGCGGGAGGGGATCCGGCGCCGCTCCGAGCAGGCGAGCCCTGTCCCGCAGCACACGCCGCCGGCTCCCGCGCGCCGCGCACCGCCCCGCTTGCCGACTTGGGGTATTCACCTCTGTCACTTTGAGAAAGCCCGAGAAGTCAGCAACCACGTTGCCGTGGGTCAGCATAGCGCCTTTGGGGTTGCCTGCAAGGAAACAGAGAGCACGTTGCAAAAGCCAGCCCGGTAACCCAACTCCCAAAAGCTTTAAAAAAACATATATATATATATATATATTTTTTCAAGTTCTGAGTTTTAAAACTTATGCAATTTTCCCAACATTGCTGAGCAGTAACATCTAGTAAAGGCATTTCTTGCAATACTCAAAATTCAGTGAAACGATGCTGTAAGCGCAGTGTAACTGGGATATTTCTGTTGACGACACCAGCAGTAGCCCTACCAAATCCATGAGCCCGTGACGAGCAGCTCACCAGCGCCGCTACGCGTTCCCGGCCACGCCAGGCAGCATTTATGTCACATAGCTTTTGACTAAGAATGACCCTGAATACCCACAAACTTAACTCTAAAGTTGCTTTAGCTCTTAATTAGCTGGATAACCCAAAGAAGGTAGAAAACAGGTAACACGTGGTATAAATCAGGCTACGGGAGGGCCCTTTGGGACTGTAAGTAGGGAAAGTCATGGATATCGTCAACGGCAGAGCTGACCCTCCTGCGCGCCACGGGTCCATCTCATTCATTTCCTGTATCTGCCCAGGCACCAAAGAACGGGGTTTCTTAGCCAGCGCTCCCCGTCACAGCGCGGCCGCTTCCCGTCACCCTCCCAGGGTTTATCTCGGAAAAGAAGGTGCAGCTCAGTTTGAATAAAGATTACAGAACCCGTCTCTCTCTCCGGGTATTTTTAAAGCAGATTGTTTTAACTAGATCGCACCTCCGTGACGGAGTCCCCGTGCGGCACCACGTCGGAGGAGCGGGACTGGGAAGCGGAGGAGCGGGGCTGCGTGGTGGCCGTGGTAGGGACCGGGAGCTCTGCCGCGTCGCCAACGCCAACGGTGCATCAACAGCCCCGCAAAACTGTACCCTGTGGCCATGGGTGCTGGGACCCGCGTGCCCGCCAGCCCCTCCGGTTTCACAGACACAGTCCCTACCCAATCCCTCAAACACTTAAATAAAGGCCCAAACAAAAATATTAACTGCTGCACCCATTTATTGCACTAAAGCAGGACATTTTGAGCACAGAATGAATTGCACTGGAAAGCCGCATTTGGCGTTGCAAGTGCCGCTGAATAATTCACTCCCAGCACTTCCAGATGAGCACAGGGCCCGGAGAGCTATTTCGGTCTAACTTATACTTGTCCTCTTCCAAGACTCGCAAGCAAAGCCGGAGCTGACGCCCTTCCCGCCTGCCCCGACACGCGGACCGGACCGGCGTGCCAAGACCTGCTCGGGGAGACGTGCCTGGGTTTGGGCACTCGTTGGTGCACACGGAGAGCCGGGCTTCAAGAAAATCCCGCGAGCCGATGCCAGCTGTCAATCCCTGCTAATGACCCAGAAATCATCGTTCCCGGTGTTTTAGTTGCGTCTTGCCCAAAGCCTCTGCCCGGCCTCTGCAATGCTGCAGTAGCCTGACTTCCCCAAATTGCCCAAGTTTCTCTTCGTCACCAGCCTCCTGGGCCCGTTCTTGCCCCAGCAGAGGGGACGCGCCTGATCCTTGCTGGAAACCCCCCGAAACGGTGCGCTTGTGTCCGAACCGGCGTCCCAAACCGCATCCTCCAGCGACGGCACGGCAGAGCTGGCGTCCGGGGCCTCGGCGCAGACCTCCAGGCTCCCTGGAGGCACGAAGACTTCTCAGACTGGCCGAGAGCTCAGGCTCATTTATTTACTCCACCTCTGACTTTTTTTTTAGTGCAAATTGAGACGATCCAGTACCTCTGCTCACACGACCATCGCTTGCCTGCGGGCACAGCCCTCTCCCGCCTCCGTCTCCTGCCCGTAGCCAGGGTCGGCAGCCCTGGAGGTCTGTCGTGTTGGGAGTTTCGAAGCAGAGCTCCAGTTCTCAGAGCCAGGATAACCCTCCTTCGGGACAAATCCAGAACAAACCATGCTGGGAAGGGGAACTGCAGCTTTTCGGGCTGGGCTGGGGAATTCCAGCAAGTCTGGACCTTCTTCAGCTCTTTGAAGTCTAGGGAGAGGCAAGCCGACCGAATCAGTGCTCCCTGCTATAGCCCTTTCCCAGAATTTACCACCTCTAGAGAGAAAGGGTGTTAGCAAAGTGCTTCTTCTTTAAAGAAAAAAAAAATCAATGCCAGATCTGTGACACTATTCTGAAGTTAGATTTTCTTCGTGAAGACACACCTTGTAAGGGTCCCGTTACTGAGGCAGGTGCACAGCGGTCCCCGTAGCTAACGAGGAGAGCACGGCAGCTCTGCCTCATCATCTCCGTGCGAACCTTGTTCGACAATTCTCGTGAGCGACAAAAGAATCCTCTCCTTGTCACTAAATGCGTATTTTAAATATTCGCTGCAGCAGTGATGCAACGGTGCGATCCACCGACGCTTCTGCCGCACGCGGTCTCCCACCTGGCCGGCCTTCGCGAGCTCCACGCGGCTGCACAGCCCACGGCACAGCGCGGCAGTTTCACCCCGTGAGTTGCAGGCGAGTCCTCGAGGAGATGCCGGCTTGGCTCCCGGGAGCAGCCAGCACGCACACGTGCAGCTTGCTGTTTTGGGGCATCTGCGTGCCTCCGGCTCCTTTATGAGCCCTGATGATGCTCAAAAGCCAGCGCAAGTTGGGCGTGTGATTTGAGCGCAGCGATCTCAACCTCTCCTTTCGCTCTTTGAAGGCATCTGGACGTCTGATCCTATCAATCACAGAGAAAACCACACATTAAAATGCACTTCCGAGTTTATTGCTAACCAGCTCAAATTGTTTCCAACTCTACATTTTCAGGTTACTCACTCTATAGTGAACACAACACAGCACTTGGAACGCTTCAGATGTGAAGGAGCCCTTGAGAACATCTCCACCCGGCCCGAGCAGCCGCAGCGTGCTGCCGGGCGCCCTCACAAACACAAAACCCCACCAAGTAAAGCAAAAATGATGCCTGAAGGGGCAAAACCCAACGCCTTTTCATACATTTTGAGCTTGTACGTGAAGTGGACACAGCATGTGCTCACCTGTTGTGCAGCACAGGTCTTCTCCAGGAGGTGGGAGATGAAGATCAACCCTCTGCCCGTGGCCGGCCGTGCGGATCAGGAGGGGCGATCCCCTTCCCGGGCAGCCCGGGGGGGCAACGGCACCTCCCGTCTACAGCGGGCAGCGCCGGGAGGAGGTGGGTGAGCTGCAAGAGCAGCTCCGGAGGGCCCAGCAGCGTGGTCCTTCACCGCACCCGAGTAAAAAGCGGTTTCCGAAGCAATCCGTCCTGTGCGCTTGTGCCCTCTGCCCGTCCGTTGTCTGCTTCCATCATTTTCTGTAGATCTCAGGGGGAGTCACGTTCTTGGGAGTATGAAATTCCTGCAAGCAGGAGGAGCTCCAGGCGCTATGGACATGGTGGAGCTCAGGACTTTGGGGTGGTCAGGAAACAGAGAATGCAACGCTGTGCACCAGCGGGTTTTTTTTAAGATTTGCAGGAGATAAAGAATGATCAATCAAGCGTTCCCTATCTGCACCGCAAGATGGGAAAGAGAGAGCCCAGAGACACACAGGCAGATTTCCAGACAACTGCAAAATCATCCTGCCAGAATGTATGCCACAGATTTCTAGCTAAAAATAAAAATATCGCTGTTTTTAATTTGCATATCCACAGAAACACATGTACATACACACTTAAACATTAAAAAATGCATACAAATAGCATTGCCATGTCAGCATAACAGTCTATTTGTGCATAACGAGGTGGTGCTAATGATTAATCTGATAATCTATTCGAACACTTCACGATTAAAATGCTTGTTCTTTTACCTGTAGTGCCACTAGTAAAACAGACGATTGACAGATCTTCGGGTCGAGGAGGCTAGAAATGCACAAGGAAGATGGGAAAATCGCATCAGTCCAACGTGATACAGTCAACGGTAGAACGTTGTCATTGTATTAACTTAAAAATCAAACAATTATATTTCAAATCTGCCAAAAAAAAATTAATTCCCCTTGGCAGATATAAGAGACCATCATAAAACTCTTTTTATCAGGTTTCTTCAACTGATAGAGACTCCATCTCCCCCTTATGCTTTGCTCCGTCTGCATTAAGGGCATGCTTTGGTGTAGCAAGACTGGCAAAATATTTGCATCTCAGACACTGCAAAAAACCCCAAACTATTGTATTCGCTAGTAATGTATTCAATACTATTGATTGCTAATGTGACCCTTTTAGAGCTGGAAGATCATTCACACAGGCTGCAGTAACAAACTGTGTTTGCTAAACACAGATATTTGATAACAACAATAAATGATATTTAGACTACCGGTTGTTTGGAAATTCTTTTTCTTAAATAGGTCGTTTGCTATTCGTGGCATGCACCGGAGCTCCCCAGGCACAGAACACTGGTTTCTCACGGAGAAAAACAAAAGAGCTTTACTCGTATTGTACAAATACCTAACAAATAATAAATACAAATCACAGACACAAATACTCCAATATTAAATACAAATACTAAATATATGCAAATACTTGTATTGCACTCATTCCTGTCTGGATGTTTATCTACCCTAACATGCCTTTGAGAGGCATCAGACAAATGATGAATTAGGCATTTTTACCTCTTTGAAAATGTGCGAATACTATCATCTAGCCATAATCTGCATGCTGCAATTAACATTTTCAAAGACATCCTCCCTCTCTGCCTGCAGGTGTCTGGAAAAATTTGGGACAATTTAATAATTTCCATGTAAATTCTGGAAAAAGGTAGTTAAGCCACAACCCGGGACGACTTTCAGAAGCTGCTGATTGCTCCCATCTCCCGTAGCTTCTCTGCGCTCAGGGGACCTGGGTGTCCTCTGGGTCACCAACGCATAAATAAACGGTCTGAAAACGAGAGGTCGCTTTTGAACGTCTTGGAGGAGCGTGAGCAAAATACCACGGCAATTTTTGGCAGGCGTCCCGGACGAGGAGCGCCAGGCAGCGTTCCCGGGTCACGGAGACCCTCCCAGGAGACCGGGGGGGGAGGAAACCACCCGGCGCAGCCTGGCAAAGCGGGTCGCTACCAAAATCAGTGCAGCTCCATTCTCATTTCCAGACAGTTTTATTCCCCAAGGAAAACCTTTGGGTGAGCTGAGATGGTGCAAATCAGTGCAAATCACAGGCGGCAGCAGCATCTCAAAAACCTGCCTCTCTGCCAAAAAGAGCCTGTGGGGGGGACACAGACTCGCTGCCCACCGCGTCCTCGCTTGAGCAGCCCGGACACGGCTTACGAAGCAAATACGGCGCGTCTCGGCAAAGGGGCTCTGCTGCTGGGACCACGGGTGACGACGGCGGAGGGTCCCGCGGGCAGCACGGGGCAGCGCGCTGCAGCACGGCGCCCGCTCCGGCCTCAGAAATAGGTATAAAACGATCATCTGTCATGATAACCGGGAAACCCAGCGCGGCCACACTCACCACGGGAACGTGTCGACTCCCTCGGCCGCACTCCTGGAAGAGAGTAAAGCAACGGAAATGACCTCCATTGCAAGCCAGGCGGTGTAACACACTGCCAGCAATCTGCAAACCACTCGGGACGACTGGAGAGCAGGAGAACGGGCGCCCAGCGCCAAGGCCGCCCTCCCGGCCCCAAGCTCCTTGCATGGGCTGAGGTCTCCAGCCGGCGAAGCTGGAGCCAGGCTGGTTCCTCGGAGGCGCATGGCTGCAGGATGCAGGATGGGACCCTGGGACGGGACCCCCCCCACCAGCAGGAGCCGGGGTCTCCTCGGAGCAGGGCACCGGGCGAAGCACATTGAGACGCTGGTGCTCACCAGCCCGGAGGAGCAACCACGAGGGGCAGCTGCACCGTGCCGCGTGGCCACACGGGTGGGGACAAGCTTCTCCACCGCCCATTTTGGACGCTGAAGGTCCCCCCGCCCCGTCGGCAAGTCCCGGGATATTTGGACAGTCTGGACAGGAGCTGCAAAGCAGGGGCAAAGGAGGGCAGGAGCAACTCGCCTCCACGTCGCGCATGGCCTGGATGCGGACCCCGCAGCGCGCCCCCCGCTCCCGCAGGTCCTTCTCGAAGGGGTCCATCAGGATGATGGAGCTGAGCCCCGGCGTCTCCCTCCTCTCCACGTGGTCGAGGAGGACCCGGGCCTTCTCCGGCTTGTCACAGATGACCGTGGAAATGTCCGCTGGAAGAAAGCGCCCAAACACATTGGTTTTAGTAAATCTTTGCTTAATGCAACACCGGCTGCTGGTTCACAGCTATCGCATTAGTTTTAATGCTCGTTTCAGACTTACAGCAGAGACCCTGGATTGCAGTAAGCATTTCTCCTAGAAAAACCACCGCGATTTCAGCAAACATAAACCAGCTCTGAAGCTGCAGCTGACGTCTACAAATACTCTAGGATTTAGCCCAACACTGAAATTGCAGACCAAGTGGGCTGCGACAACGTGAGTCTGAACAAGTCGAAGGACAAAATATCGCAAGGGAGAGCAGGGCGGCACCGGCATAACGCCGGCGGCAGCGACGAGCCGTCAGCGACCGTCAGCACGAGCGGGAGCTGCAGGAACCCAACCGCCGCGCACGGGCTCCCCAAAAACCAGCAAAAACACCCTCCCCGGCCCAAACACCAGCAGGACAGAGTTACTAGGCAATCAGCTAGCGACTCCCAGCCAAAGCCAGCGATGAGCAACACCGGGTCCTGCGGGGAGCAGGAGACGATGAATCATCCCAAGGACCAACCCCGGCTTCGGAGGACATCACATTTCTGCTCTTCTTACCTGTGTTGACAATGTAACGGATGGCTCCAGGACCCAAGGTGTCGTAGAGGGGAACCACCACCATGGAGTAAGTGTAGCAGGCCAGCTCGGAAATGATCCACTGCAAGAAGGCATCGAAAACCAAAAGTAAGAAGGGGGCAGTGGCAGCAGATTTAACACATTTGAGAACAAGCTTAAAACATAAAGCAAGCTCACAAGTCAGGAACGCTGTTAAGAGAGCACGCGGTTAAACCGAAAACCTCACCTCGGGGCGGTTTTGAGCAAAGACCCCGATGAACTGCTCCGTGGAGGGTTTACATCCCTGCTGAAGCAAGCCCGAACCCAAAGCTTCTGCTCTTTCAGAAACCTGCAAGTTGAAGAGAAAATAAAAGCATAAAGAAGAGCAACACGAGCAATAGCCATCTAAGCAAAGACCTGCTGACCCAGGGAGGCTCTCTGGTTATTGCACCGGCTACCCCAAAGCCCCGTTTTTGCATTTTCGCTAGCGGTGAGACCCTGTGATGCTTCTGCACCCCCCGACACCCGGGGCACCCGCGCTCTGCTCTCCCACGCGGCCCCAGCCCTCCTGCGTCCAACCCTCCCGGTCAGCAGACAGCTCCGGCCCACGCGTGGAGCATCCAGGATTTCGGGCCGCACCGGCTCCAGCCTCGAGGCGACGGCACTTCGGGGGCGGGCGATGCCGAAGAGCGATGCCCGCTGCTCCCGACGGGGCCGGACCCGGGACGTCTGAAAGCCCATTCCCGGCTCGGGGAGGATGAGGCCATGGGGGAAGCCTGCAGGGAGGATTCATTCCAAGCTCACCTCCTTATAGGACAACCACTGGTAGGGCTGCTTGGGTTTCCTGAATCCCAGACAGGGGCCGTTTTCTAGGAGACACAAGCAGAGATTACCAGGTTACGGGGTCGGTGCCAGGCACGAACGCACCGCGCTGCTGAGACGTAGCAGGACAAACCCACTGCTAGCAATTGCAGCTCTCGCTTCGGAGGCAAAGCGCCGTCGAGCGCCATCAAACGAAGGCGAGACAGTCTGGCGGGACGGGGGACCGGCTTCTGGGGATCGCCAGCGCGGCTGCGCCAAGCCCCTCTCTCATTGCACGGAGTACAGTAACAGTCTGCACAGAAACAGCCTTATTTAAACCTATTTCCCCTAAGACAGCGCGAACATTGCTGCCTGGTGAACGCCTTCATCCCAAGCACGAGCTCCTGCTGCTGTGGCTGCCCTTTGATTTAAACACTTCAAAGCGAAAACTACTATTAATATCAGTGCCCACTCCAGAGGGGGGTAAGACAATACGCAGCCCTACAGGCCAGGAAGAATAGTTGAGAAGTTTAATTAATTTGCTAGCTGTACTTCCCCGCCCAGCATCCATTCCTCTGGGCATCTACAGAGTTATTTATACACCTCCGCTAACGTGGTGGCACCGTGCAGAGTCCTGCAGAGCCACCGAGGCTCTTGGTGGCATGGAAAATAATAATCCAGCAATGAAATCGGTGCATTTGAGAAGTCGGGACATCCAAATAACGGGCAGGGGCTTCAGGATGCCATAGCAGGCTTATCCAAAATGCTGTCCCAGCGTTGAGGCACAGGGGCTGTAAGGCTGTAGGACACAACCAAACTTCTCTATTTTGCAGGGCCGATACGAGAGTGCCCTGGATCTTCTAACGAACAAGGTGAGTACCACAAGCAGCAGATGCACAAATAGGTATGGGTCTAACAGGGAAGAGTCATCACAGCGAGCGTGTTAGGACTCCCCGAAGGTATCATCAGTCGCGTCGGCAAGTATGGTCGGATACGGTGTGCTTCGCTTCCCAGGGAGCTTCTGCCAGAGCCCCTTACCCAGATTTCTTAAAAACACTGTGCTATTGCGGCGCAAAAAGTGAGGCAGATTAAGAACTGATGGCAAGACAGGACGCAGAGGCAGGAATGAAGATCAGGCTTTGCAGGGGAGGAGAGCGCGGCTGAGCGCCACGGAGACCTGTGCCCGGATCGGTCTCGCTGAACCCGTCCGTAAGCGGCCTGCGGATGAATAATGCACGACGGGGCTTGCTGGCGTTACAAAATCCAGGACAGCGAAAGCTAAAGCTGTCTGCCAACGGCAGCAAAAAGGTCTCATGACACCAAGAGACTGCATAGTAACATTTAATGCCGTTAAATGCAAGATAATGCACATCGGGAGTAATAATCCTAATTATAAACTCACAATGATTACTTATCAATCAATTATTTAGTTATGAGTAAAAGAGACCTTGGAACCATTTTGGATAGATCTGGAAGTGTCAGCTAATGCTTCCGTTGCTAACATTTTTATGGAGGGATGAGAGAACAAATCGGAAAACTTCATAACGCCTCTGAATAAATCCACGGCACTTCCGTCCTGGTTAATCAGCGCAGGTCTCACGGCTTCATCTCTGCAGGATAAAACAGTGCTATAAAGGGCACAGAGACGTATGGCAAGGATGAGTGGAAGAGGAGTGAACCACTTCCATACCTGAGGACACTTAACAGGGTGTAAGAGTCACCGATGGCTGGATGGCGTGGAGAAGATGAATGACAAACGCGCGCGGTAGGACCGGGAGCCCCTCGGCTCTCAGGCTTGGCAGGGCTCTCTGCATCCTACGTGTCCGCGCTCAGCACTCACCGGATATGTTAAACCCTCTTCTGAAGACCTCATACATGGTTCTCGCATCGTCGTAGTAGTGAGTGAGCAGCTGGGCGCCGTCGCCTATCACGGACCTCCGCGCGCCGTCCAAGCCCTGCGGGGACCAGAACAGCACAGAGTCACCGGGACTTCTGCAAGCAGGAAAGGAGAGCAAAGAAAAGCATCCCAGCAGCTCGAAACCTGCCCTTCGGAGCTGAGCTGCAGCTGCAGCTACCTGGAACAAGCTCGGGCTGTCACCGGCACGGACCTAAAGCTCATGAGACTGCCTCATCGTTTGGTCGTAAACATATTTTGCAGCTCATCTGGTGGTAAACATATTTTGCAGCTAGCACTGCTGTCGTGCACAACAAAAGCTTACGCTCACGGGTAAAACAAAGACAAACCGTGCTTGGTTTTGCACCTGCTTTCACCCAAAGGCACTTTTAAGTCACAGGTCTTTCACCCCCCTCCACCCCCAAAGACGCCGCCTGCTCCCCGGCAATCTTTACGCACTTACCGCAACTCCCACACTTCTAGACAAGCGCATGTTTTTCTGAACAAACTAAAAATAAGTACACTTTCTATTCTAAAGTATCGTCCAAATACATCTTCTATTAATGGAAGAATTTCAGGACAATTGAAAGTAATTCCATTTTTAAAAGGGAAAAATCCAGAAAATAAACAAGCCAATGCAAGTCGCGTTGAACCTACCACCCCCAGCTAAGAGAAAAAACACCAGTTTATTTACCCCTGGTTGAATTTATTCCCAAATCTAAGGAAACCACGATTCTGGCCTGAGGAAAGCAAAGCACGCTTGGCGCTTGGCCGGCCGTGAGCACCGTCCTTCCCTCCCCTCACATCGAGATGCCGCAAAGCCTTCGGCATCACTAGAGGCGTCATATTCCTGCACTACCACTCAGAGGTGATCAAAGACGGAGATGAGCCTGTGAAATGAACCTTAGGAGCCCAAATAACACTGGAAAACCGCCTTCCCACAGACCAGAAGAGGACTGGACCCTGCTTGTTGCCAGAGGGGACAACTTACAGTTCCCAGAGAGACTTGAAAAAGAGTAAAAAAATTTGCAAATAACACAGAAAAAGACTTTTGCGAGGCTCAAACTACTAGTGGGGGCTTGGTGAGGCGGCGACTGTAATGGAAATGTTCAGAGTGGTCTGAGCGAGGGAGGGGGAAGGGGCTCAGCGGGGGACCGGCGACCTGCCACGTGCTGGTGGCTCCTGCTTAGCAGGTCATCAAGATCCCAGCACCTCTGGGCACCTTCTCAAGCTACGCCCTGACTAAAAGGTGTAGGACAGACCACAGCAAAGGACAGATGAAAATAGAGGGCAGACTCCAGGCTCAAGCCGTTAAGAGGTAACAGCAGGAAGACAAAACCCAGGGTAGCAGCCATAGATAAGGACAGATAACTCACAGAGGTGGGCCAGGACTGAGAAACAAGGATCAGGAGATGTTGCCAGCTCCTCAGGGGCACAGAAAGCACATGCAGAAACCGGGACCTGGCTGCAGCCGAAGGCAGCGGCGGGAGAGGGGATGAGGACGGGATGGGTGCACATCCCCACGAGTGATCCCGGAGGGACCGCTCGGACACAGGTGTCTCGGCGTTAATGATGGGGAAGAAAATGTCAGTGTGAGTGACGGGTATCAGTCATGTTCAAAAATAAAACCACTTCCCCCTTCCAAGTGTCACATTGAGCTTTGCTCCGCTGCAGCGTTGCTCTGCCGGGCTGTAGCCGCGGGTGACGGCAGCCCAGGTGAAAAGGCTGCCAGGCGGCACCTCTTCACAGAGGTCCACTTCTGCTCTGAGGAAAGGGAGGGGAGAAGCCACCACCGCGCTGGAGGTTCCCGATCGAGACTGACACAGCTGTGCCTCTGGAAATGCAACTTTGCACCCGCTAAGACGACAGCACGTTGCGCCACGAGCCAACTGCTCATGGACACGGGGTCACCGAGTGCAGCGGGGTTTAGGAGGCCCCAGGTGCAGGCAACGTCCACCCACTCGTGCACAACAGGTTCACAGCGGGTCCGGTGCACCCGTGCCAAGGAGCAGAGCATGAGCGGAGCAAGCGAGCGCAACGATGACTGTGCCGCGGTGGGGACCCAGCATCCTCTGTGGCCTTTCCAGGCGTGCAAACCGCGCGGGTGCCGGCGGCGCCGCCCTTACCTCCACTTCTGCCGACTGCCTGGAGAGGTCGCAGGGCGGCTTCACCGCCTTGGGCCGGCTGGCGAACCAGTAGGCCACCACGGCGGCGAAGGCGCCCAGGCCCACCAGCGCCGTGGCCGGCAGGCTGCGGAAGAGCTGGCCCAGGTCGTCGAGCTCGGGGAGCCGCAGGCCCCGCAGCACGTCCTGCGCTTGCATCTTCTCGGCGACGGAAAGGGCGAACTCTGCAAGAGCCGAAGGGACACGGTCAGCTGGGGCCCGGGGCGGACCAAGGGACGCATGCAAAACGGGGATGGGACGGGAGCACCATGCTGCATAAACAGGACCTGCAACACGTGCCCATGTGCACCACGCCATGCAGACAGGACCTGCAACACGCGCCCGGGGGCACCACGCCGCGCAGACCTGCCCCGCAACACAACTTTTTGCATTTATTCCAGCTTTGCATTGCTGACATCGAGGTCCTTGTGACGGATGTCACTGTACACTATAAGGTGACTCGAGTCAAGAAGCGCTCCACTTCACAACGTGCACGTCTCCCGGAAAACGAAGCTGCCGCTGGGGATAAGGGCCGCGGGATATCAGGGCGGGCGCACGCCGGCGGGGCCCACCCTGCGGTGCACCAGCCTCCGCCGTGCCCGGCTCCCGCCCCTGCTCCCCGCCGGGGCACGGAGAGGGGCTTTGGGGCCTCGCGGTGCAGCAACGCCTCCGCGCCCCGTTTACGGTGCCCCCCCGTCGGCTTTCGCCAGCAGACGCCCCGGCCACACGCGAGCGATGGGCAGAGGGTCCCACCACCCCCGTGCCACCCGCTGCCGGGAGCCGCCTGGGGAAAACCACAGTGCTTATCGCGAGCCAGCGCTCGTGGTGCCTTTATCACCTCCGACCACCTGGGACAGCTTCTGCTGTCCGCTGCGCGGCCCCCCCGGGCGGTTATCTGCTGCCCACCGGGAGGTCTCGGCACGCGGCAGGTCGTACCCGGGGATGGGCACCTCCATTCCCCACCCACCCGCACGCCGGCTGGGTGAATAAACACCACGGGAAGGCACTAAAAACGAAACGTGCAATAACCAGTCTGCTCCGAGGCAGCCCAGCCCCGGCCCCCGCGTCCCGCCGGACGCGGCACAGCCCCTCGCACCTCTGCTCCGGGGAGCAGGGGGCTGAAGATCTGCATTTCCCCAGGAGGAAGCTTTCGGAGGTGGATCGGAGCAAACACCGTTTCTGCCCCGCAAGAGCACACCACGCTGAGCATCTCCCGCCAACGCCCAGCTATGCAAAACCAGCAATTTCGCGCGGTCACGCTGGACGAGCAGTCATTTCGGATGCTGCTCTTCCCCCCTCGTTTCCTCTCCGAGCTGCAACGCTGCAGCGCGTCGCATCCCCGGAGCCGGGCCGCAAACCCGCTGCTGCCCGGCGAGGTCTCGGGCCGAGGCACGGCAGCGCGGGGAGGCATCGCCCCGGGAGCCGCGGCGGCACGGGGGCAGCGGCGTGACGGCACGGCCGGGGACATCCCTGGATTTTGTCTGGCCAGCAGAGCCCGGTTTTGTCAAGCACCCAGCGGGACAACGACCCTGGCAGGACCCGGTGTCGCTGACCGCTGCTTTGCCACCGCTGACCACGAATTCCCACGACCGCCGTGACCGCAACCGGAGACGATGCCGGCGAGCTTCTGCCGTGAATCTCGGCAAATTTTGTTTGCTGTTTGCACGTGCACAGAAGACGAGGAGTTGAGCGTGGACCTTCAGACCTGCTGCTGGTCTGGGTCACGTCCAGGCTCAGACTGGAGGGGACCACGCTTAGCTCGCATGGTAGCTCACAGCTGCAGAGATGCCAGAAATTTTACGAGAGCAAAGATCTCATGAGAAACCCACCACAAAATCACAGCTTGGGTCTTGGTGTCGTTTCACCCACAAACGCGATACCTGGTTTGTTCAGAGCCTGGAAGTTATTTCTCATTTGTCCTAATTACAGATGAGATAAGTGCAGGGGAGCCCGGGGCACTCGCACCTCGGCTCGCTGGAAACCCAAGCGGCTGCAGTCGCTGCCGGCACGCGCTGCACCCGCGGGCTCACGGCGAGGGCAGCGGCACAGAGCCAGCGCAGCAGCGCGCACCGCAAGGAGGAAGCACCGGGTCGTACGCACGTCGGCCGCAACAGAGAACGGCTGAAAAACGAGAATTAAACAACTTGCAAGTCTCATCCATTGCTTGAGAAAGAGTAAAGGGGGTGAAAACATCAAGGGCAAGAGATGAGCATGAGAAGCACCTGGAACCATGGCAGAACCAACGCAGGGAAACGCAGCAGAGCCCCGAAGCGAGGGGGCAGACGGGCTTTACTTGGCTCGCGCGGCTTTGAAGGAGCCCTCGGTGCTTCCTGCCCTACATAAGCAACCGGGTACAAACACGCGTCGCTGCAGCGGGGCCCGGGCCGTCACCTGCGCCGCGCTCCTCGGCAAGCCCCGAGACACCGCCCCGGTACCGCCGCCACCCTGGCACCGACCCGGACGCGTCTGCAGGCACCGCTGCGCTCAGCAGAGAGTAATCAGACGCAACTGCCGGGGATTCAGCAATTATTGGGATTATCGGCCAATCTCAGGCTAATGCTACTTAAAAATTTCCTAAACTTTACGTGCTTTTGCTCCTATAAAGCGGCAGGCTGTGGTGACAACCCCTTCTCCCAGTCAGCGTCCCCTCCGGACAGGTCGCTGTGCATCACCGCTTTGCTTTCTGCAACACGATACTGTCATCAAACTGTTTACCATCAGAAAACACCCCCTCACCCTCAAAACAAGCTCTTGCACGTGCTCAGCTTTACCCACTGCGAGTGGAATAACACGCTCCGAGTGTCGCAATGTATAAAACAGTTCCTGTATATTACTTAGATTACACTTAATTCTTTGCAGGGTCAAAGCATAACTGTATTTATGCTAAAAATCCAAGCAAAAGCAGTGGTCCTGATTGCACTGTAACTCAGGGAGCTGTAATTTAAAAGCAATTACCCGGTCTCGTTAAGCACGCCGGTGCCCGTTTTGATGACTGTGCAAGGATGTGGAGAGCGCGGGAAGGTGCGGGAGGTGCCCGGCGGGAGCAGGGACGCGACCCGTCGGCATCGGCCCGGCGCAGAGGGCCGGGGTCCTCGCCGTGGCCGCGGCATCGCTCCGAGGAGCAAAGCCCGGAGAGGAGCCCAGCGAGCAGGAAACTAAATGGATGGTGGTTATAATTTCTGTATTTTATTTTTACTAGTGAAAAAAGGGCCTTCTCCCCTCCCGGAGGAATGAGACCAGTGCAATCTGCTCAGCTGGCGCCTCGCCAGCAGGACTATTACAGAAGGGGGTTTCGGGAGTGCATAAGCCTCTTTAGGCTGAACCGCTTCTGTGCCGGCGCAGGCGGCGCCGCGGGGGATCGAGCGCCCTGGAGACGAGCGCGGCAGTGGGGAAGGGCAGCCGGGGACGTCCCCGTGCCACCGCCACCGCCACCGCGCATCCCACGCGGGGCATCCCGGGGCTCGGACGCGGCGCACGGAGCCACGGCGGGGTCAGGCGGCGATGCACGCACCGGCGCCGAGCGGGGGGCGCGGGGGGAGACCGTCCCATATATATATTAAAAAAATGCATGCGTGTGTGTGTATATATATATGCATATATGTATATACTTATATAGAAAGATGCACTTCGCTCTGCCCAGGGTGACTGAGGATTAAGGCTGCTGCTGCCCACGTTATTCCGAGACGCCTCGTTCTCCGGAGCCGAATCCTCCCGGCAGAAGACATGCACCGAGCCCTCACCGGGGACGGAGGCTGCTCACCTCTTCGGCTGCTCACGCCAAAGCCGCCGCTAAGAGGCTTCCTCCTCCCGCCCCCACCTCCTCGCCGCGATCAGTAATAGCGCGCGGATGTGAACTATTTTTAGGTGAAACCTAAAAATACCTCCCTCAGCACCGGGTAGCTCCGCCGCGAGCAACGCCCCGAAGGCTCGGCGGCAGGCGGAGGCGCGGGACGGCCGCCCGGAGCGCCGCAGAGGGAAGCCCTGCCTGCTTCCTACCTGAGGGAGAAACTCAGCGGCTCAGAGCTCTGTTTACTCTGAAGCCTATCAATCACCTAGGACACTGACCAAAAACCTCATGTCATCACGCTTGTTACCCATGTGATAAACAGTCACAAGCTTTTATTGACCAGGGTCTTAAAAACCTCAGCCCGCGGCCTCGGCTGCCGGTTTCGGCTCGGGACGATGCTTTCAGAGCACTTGCAGGTCTCCGTCATTTCCCCGAGCGACCCGGGATTACCTGCGAACCTCCCCTGCTCCTGCAAAGGGGGGTTTTCGGAGCGACGTCGGTGGGGTCGGATTGTCCCATATACCGTGCCGTTCCCGGAGGCCTTGTGACAGGCGGTGAACAAACAGCCTAAATAACCGCATAAAAATAGTTATCTGGGGCAGAGAACAAAGAGCAGCCCCAGGCAGAGGAGGAAAAGGCTCTTTTTTATGAAAAGCACCTGTAACGGCTCAGCCGAGGCTGCAGTCTGCAACAGGGGTCTGTCCGCTGCCCCGAAAACGGCACGGAAAGCGACAGCTCAATACGTCACGCCGTGACCCCGCTGTGATAAACACAGTTGCATCCTTCGCTTAAGCTTTCTATAATTAGAGCACGTTAATTAGCGGCGAAGCACCCTCCGCGCTCTGGCAGCTCCCGGGGAGCCCGTCCCCGCCGCGAAACGGCCCCGACGGGACCGGCGCGTGGAGCGGGGCCATGCTCCGAGGCCCGGCGGCCTCCCAAAACCCGCTGGCAGCCGCGGGCGGCTCTGCGAGCTCCTCGCGCTCCGCTGGCAGCTCCTCAAGGAAGGAAAGGGCGAGAAAGGACGGGCTAAGAAAGAGGCGAGTCACAGGGATGCAAAGCAGCAGCTCCTTCCCCCTCCCGCGGGGCGGCTGGAGATGCAGAACAAGAGCCGGCCGCTAAAACCAGCCCAGGCAGGAGAAGCGCCGCGTCCCGGCGCCGTTGCAATTGCAGGCGGTCGCCGCTTTCGGGGCCGCCGCCGCGGTGCGAAGCAGCGGGACGGCTGGACGCGACGGCTGTGCGCCAGCGCTCGGTTAGGAACCCGCTCACGTCCAGCACCTCCGGCAACCGCGACTTTCCGTCATCAGCACTTTGACTGCCGTCCCCGGCGCGAGAGGCTACCCGGGGCCGCCGGGGAGGACGGGCACGCGGACAGCAACGTCCGTCACGGGGCTGTTGTGAAGTTGGGGTCATTCAAACTTCACGTGCAGAAACCTTGGTCACCTGCGCGGCACAAGCTGCAGTTTCAATGCATTTTTGCCTGGCTCCGCAGAGCTCTCGCGCCCTCGCACCCGCTCAGCCCTCCCGGCACTGCAGCCGCGGCAGCAGAGCTCCCCTCGCAGATCCCAGGAGATCCCCTGGGATCCCTTTGCAGACCATGGGACCGGTGCTCAGCTGCCAAGGCCCAGGCACATGGCACTGACGGCACGAGCGTCACCAGGTCTGCAGCGAGCAGGCGGGGGGCAGGTGGGAAAACCCCCTTCCAGCACCTCCGCCTGCCGAACCCCTGCCGAACCCCTGCCGGAGCAGCTGTCCCCAGCCATGATGTCCCCGGGCCTCACTGCAGCACGTGGCCAGACCCACCACAGCATGTGGCCAGGACCTCACCGTGGTGGGACCTCACTGCAGTGCATGGCCAGACCCACCACAGCTTGTGGCCAAGACCTCGCCACAGCACGACCTTGCTGAAGTGTGTGGCCAAACCCACCACAGCACATGACCAGAACATCACCATGGTGGGACTTTGCAACAGTGCATGGCCAGACCCACCACAGCGCATAGCAAGGACCTCACCATGGTGGGACCTCACTGCAAGGCAGGGCCAGACCCACCACAGCACATGACCAGGACCTCACCGTGGTGGGACTTTGCAACAGTGCATGGTGAGGTCCTGGCCATGGTGGGATCTCAGCAGTTGGATCTTGCTGCAGTGCATGGCAAGACCCGCTATGGTGTGTGGCTGGGACCTCACCACGGTGGGACCTCACCGCAGCACGTGGCCAGACCCACCATGGCGCGTGGCCAGGACCTCGCCACGGCGCTCTCGCCCAGCCCGGAGCCGGGCAGCACCGCAGATGCCACAAACGTGCCCAAACTGCAGGGCTGAGGCCTGAAGCAGAGGGGAAACACCCGGCCGCCCCCGCAGCCGATCTCCTCACCCGCGCCGCCACCTGCGCCGCCGCCCCCGGCTCCCGCTCCGCCGCCACGGCCAAGGCCGGAGCGCTCTGGCCCCCGGGCGCCGGGAACAGCCGGCAAACAGGAAACTGCAGAGGCCGCAAACTCCCACCGCTCTTATCGCCTCGCGCCGGCACGGCCCGGACCGCGGGCGCCCATCCCCGCGGCGGCGGGGCGCGCTCCGGGGGCGGCAGCG
>PTFA01000090.1:1330339-1540203 GCA_003342895.1 Casuarius casuarius
GCAGGCAGCGGGGGGGCCGCAGGCAGCGGGGGGGCCGCAGCGCGATGCTGCTGCCGCGTCTCCGCGAGGGGAAGCGACCCCCCGGCGCGAGAGGCAGAAACAGCGTTAGGTGATTTACACCCATCGCTGATGATAACGTGACAAAACCGTCGCGATGAGTTGCTGCTGCTTCTCCGGAGGATGCTCGGGTAACATTACTGCCGGCTGGAGAAGGGCAGATATTCAACGAGGTTTTGGGCATGCTTGTCAAATATCACGCATTTCACTCAAATTTGGGTCTTCTGCAAGCAGGTTTAATTCATAAAATCGCCCTGGGCTGTGGGTGGGTCCAAGGGTGCCTCACCGGCCGATTCCCACCGGCACCGACGCGGGGCCCTCGCTCGCCGCACGCTGCGGGACGGGGGCTCGGGCGCCCCCGGAGCAGCACCCCTGCACACACACCACTGCATTTATTTATAGGCGCCCCTTTCCCAGCTCCCGCGGGCGAGGGATGCTCTCGCCACCTCCACGAGGAGACACAAGTTGAAAGGGGATTTCTGCCGGAGGAAGAAGCCCTGCTCCGAATCGCTCCCCGCTATTACGCCCTACCGAGGACTGATGGGAAACACAGGTTCGGCTTGGTTTTTGAAGGAGGGAGGCTCACGGCAAGCGGGCTGCAGAGCTGTCGGGGCGGCCGGACCAGGACAGCGCCAGCAGCAAAACATTGGTGTGAAAAAAGGGGAGAAGTGGTTACACTATTTGGATGTTTTAAAACCCTTGGTTTGTGTTTCAGGGTCTTTGCTGTTGAGTTAGGGGGGTTTCTTAAGTAATTTAAGCAGAAACGAGGCTGAGCTGTGCTTGTGTTTCCAGTCAGGTTTGCTGGCCGCCTTTCCCACGCTGCAGCACCCGGCGCGCTTGTGCTCCCGACGCTGCTGAAACTCGGTTCTCGTCAAAGCGCTCCTGTTTCCAGAGGTACTTCCCAGCCCCGGAAAGCACGTCTGCCCGTGCCGTTTCGCACGCTCCTCCCCGAGCGCCGGGGCCCTCTCTGCCGCCGGCACCGTCCCCTTCCCCACTGCAAAAGCAGCTGCAAAATCCTCCATTTGGGGCACTTTATACCCTCGCTAAGCCGTTCCTTTTTTCTCGGCCCTTCCCCATCCGGCGACCGAGGTTGCAAAGGGTTAATCTGGGGAGCGAAGCCCTCGGACAGCCCCGTCTGCTCCCGGCGGCCGGGAGCTTTGCTTTGGCCTCCCCGAACGTGCCCGGACACATAAAGCGAGCGAGCGGCGACGGTGCCGCGCCGAGGCTCTGCCCCCGCGCGCCCGGCCGTTGGCGGCCCCGGCATCGCGCCACCCGCCGCAGCCTGTCAGCGGAGGGGATTTGCTGGCACCGCCGCCGCGGAGCCCGTCCAGGGCGAAAACGCCAGCAATAACAACGGATACGCCAACCCTAAATGCCGACGCCAGTCATGAAAACACCGGATCAAGGGGAAACCAGTGCAAACGTCTTACGGCAGCGCTGCGTAGAGCATCGTGGGGATAACTCGCTAAACGCTATAAAATCAAATAAAGCACCATGCAAAAGGCTTCTCAACGTTTTAGAGCGCTTCGGGTTGCTGGCGTAGCTCGCGTAACCCTTTGCAGCCCAGCAGCAGGCTGCGGGGGGGGGGGGCGTCATCTGAGCCTTCTGCAGAAAATAATTGCATTTCTGCAGAAAATCATAGTTCTGGTTTAGCTCAGCTAGACTTGCTGCATAACGGTGCTCATCCAAACCTGACCTGTGCTGGACACTAAGCAAAACACGTTCCAGATTTGAAGAGGGACTAGAGCATCTTTGTCCTTTTTCTCCCTCACTGTGAAACAATCTCTAAATAACGTCAGAACGATTCCCACCTTCTCTGCCTAAAACTGGTCCATGCAGAAATCTGCAAAAGAGACATTTAAATGAATCCGGGCCTTTTGTTATTTCAGCCTTTTGTTATTTATTCACAGCTTCTGTTATTTCAAATGCAAATTTGGCTTCCGGATTCATTTAAAACAACAAAAGAATGGTTTACACCCCCTCTGGATACTTTTCCAAAGCAAAAAAGAAAAAAAAAGTAAAATAGTTTAGTAATCTTAGTCCTGGCTCCTGTGTAGACCAGCTCCCACTCACCTTGGAGGAAAAAAATAAGCATAGTTTAGCAAAAACTTCACGTGACCTCGCTGCCGGCCTGGCAGGCTCCGGGGAAGCGGGTCCGGCTCCGCATGGTGCCACCTAGCAGCCTCCGGCGCGGGGTTCCCGCACTCCGGCATGGGGTTCCCACGCTTCCGCACCGGGTTCCCACGCTCCGGCACCGGCCGAGAAGCCACCCAGCGCCGAGCTGGAAATACCTGCCTGCAGGCGACTGCCTCTGCTTCACTTCTCTAAGTGATGTCACGGCCTGGAAGTATTTGCATGGTTTGGTGACCGCGGTCAGAGCGACCGTCACCAGCCAGGCGAGATGGGCTCGGGCCCTCGAGAGCCTCCCCGGGGGAGGAGGCCGGGCCGGCTCCGTTCGGAAGGAGATGCCAAGAGGAAAGCTTGGTGAAACACCACGCCGGTGCAACAGCAAAGGGGGTGCAAGTCCATCGTAAATAAATCTGGGCTGAAAGTCAGAAGCTTTCAGGACAAAGGGCTCTAGAATGACTTTCCAAGATAAAAGCACGTGTAGGGAAGCCCAGTTTACCAATGGAGGTCCACACATTTACCCGAGCACTAGACGCGGTGGGAGGTGGGAGCACACCATGGGGTCCCGCCAGCGTTGGCTCACACCACACGGCCCCACCTGGACCTGCCGGTCCGACAGAAGCGAAGAGCGTGTGGCAAACACCGTCGGGCTGACACCTTTGAAGACGGCTGTCCATCTGTCTCCAAAGCCCAGCCTGGAGAGCAGGGCGTCCAGACGGAGCAGCACATCGTCCGTCCGTGTGGAGCTGGGCTCAGAGCCCGTCTGCCCTCCCAGTGCCACCACTGCCCTCCGCAGGAGGATGGTGGAGGGTGTCTTTGACTTTTGCCAATAGCAGATGGCCTTGCAAGTGCGACCGTCTCTGGATGGTCTCTACTATGGATGATGAAGAGACCCTTCTCTGGGATTATCATTTTCGAAGTCACCCAGCCTTCGCACGTGGTCCCCGTCCAACAGTGGCCTGCACCAACTCACCCAGCCGACCTCAGCGAGGGAAGCCACGGAGCGAAACACGGGCCCCTCTGGAGCCCGCTGCCCTCGCCGCGGCCAGCCCGTCGCGCACTGATTCAGCAGCATTACTCTGCACTAATGAAATGGAAACTGTTCACTGCCATTCACACGTGGCATCTCTGAGATGGTATCTACACCACAGCAGCCACACGGTTGAGCAAATGGAAATGTGAGCTGTGTTCTTGCAGTACCATCATGCACGGATCAAGACAAGAAAACTTTTCCTCCCTTAATTGGGGGTTTCCTAACTACATGGTGATTTCCCCTGAATAGTACATTTTTTGACAAGTGACACTTCCTTCCTGTCGTGCAAAGGAAAATAATGTGGACAAGATAAGTCCAGTTATCGCCTCCTCGCATTTCTGAAAGTGGTGCAACACCCAGTGTGAAAGCCTGAAAAACGCCTTGCTGGCTAGCAGGGAAGGCTGTTACCTCGGGACTTTCAGGAAGAGCAAGGGCAATATTTGGGTTTTGTGGGAGAATCACGGATGGGTCTTCGCAGGAGGCTGCATTTTAGAGGCCTTTTTCCAGCCTCCCACCTCACGCTGTAACTACGCCGCTGTTCACAAAAGCCAAGGCGGTAAGTAAAGAGTGTGCGAAACCTGGCAGAAGCCAGGGGACTTTGGCAATCGACTTTGAAACTCCCTTTCCTGGCTAAAAATCCCCATTTCATCTCCCTCGCTCACCTTTCTCATCAGCAGCCACCAAGTTTCCCCCAGCGCAGTCTCCAGTTCAAAGCTAAAATATTTATAATTTTGCTTATATACCAAACAAAGAAGCCAAAACACATCAGCAAAAGCCTTCCTTCGGCTTTCCCACCCTCCCTTGCTCTCTCCCGCTTTCCCCCGCGCAGCCGGGCACCTTGGAGGCTCCCGGGCAGCGTTTACGGCGAGAGCGGGGTTGGACACAGTGAGCGACTTGCCGTCAATAAGCGCTGATAGCACGCCGAGGCAATCGACCCGAGCCCAGCAAAGCATTTACCCGTATCGCACCGTACGGTAACAACGCTAAGTTCCTCCCAGTCCCCAGAACAGGATTTGCTCAGTCTCTGAATCAGCATGTCTGGAAATAAAAGCCCCTGGAGAGAGAGCCTTGGCTCGTGGCGGCCTACAGAGAAGCTGAGAGGTGCGTGAGGGCTCCCGCTTTGAACGTGGGGTTTTATGGGTTTTACAGATACGTTTTTAGCATACTCACTCATATCTTAAAGCCACATGCTCTGTAGTACGTCTTACTACAGCGTGTTCAACTAGGCTCCAGCTCCAGCATGGGAGGGTGGTGGGGTCCATGAGCAAACCCGCAGCCCCCGGCTCCACGGAGCAGCGCGTTTCCAACCCAACACCATTGCGGAGATGCCACCAGAGATGCCCAGCGCGGGGCTGCCTCGCGTTTGCCCCGGCCCCCCGCCTGGCCACCTTGCAGCCGCGGGAGCAGAACGGAGCCAAGGCACGACCAAACCCCTGGAGCGCTTGGACTTCTCACCCAAGATACAAATGGCAGCGTTGGAATAATCTGATTACTTGTATTGATCCCTCCAAGAAACACACATGGAGCACTTAAAAACAAAAGTTATGTTAATAGATGCTCCTCTTTCTTGTTCCTTTCTAATAAGGAAGAGCATGATTAAGTTGATGGTTTTGTTTGGGTCTGTAGGAAGAAATCATCCAAAGTCAGGAACAAAGCCGTGGGGAAAGAGCTGCCCCCGAGGTGTGGGCAGCCTCTCAAGAGGTAAACGCTCCCACGCTGCATTTTACCTACCAGCACTTCTTAAGTCTTGCCCACACTCGGCTCTAGTTAGCTAAAAGTTTTCTGGGTGCTGGTTGAAACCGTGCAGCAATAGGGAAGAGATGCAGGTATCTCCCTCAAAGAGCTCCCAGAAACGCAACCGTGAGGAACGGTCTAAGCCCTGCGGTGCTCTGCAGTGTTTGGTGGCGTCAGAAAAATGACAATTGCACCGCTACCGATGTAACGCTGTGTGTCCGTGTTCCTGGCTCGCACCCAAGGCAGCTTTTCTATTTCGGTGGGTAACCAGTTAATTCAGTTTACCATCTGTCCTCAAAGCTCTTCTCCTCTTCTCATTACTTGAATATATTTGTAGTATCGATAGTGGAGTGGAGACAATCAAATCTGTGTGTCCATTAGTCTAGAGCACCAGAGAAAGATCGGTATGTGTTGTCTTTCCTCCCTCCAAGCAAGCGGGGAAAACCAGATACATTTGCTCTTTCCTTTCGATGGTATCTAGCAGCCATTTAAATGGAAAGTAATGGTGGGATGGAGAGCAAAAGCAACTAAATATCCCTCTTTGAATAACAGGTTTCCCCTCTTGTGCAGCAGCCAGCGCTCCACGGTTTGGCCTGAGCAACCTTGGGTGTCTGCTCAGGTCCACACGAAGTTCACCAGGAGATATGTCTTATCTGGGGACCCAAACTTCAGGGCATCCTCGAGGACTCCTGTGTCGCAGCAGGAGAACCAGATTTAGACGTGGGAGCATAGAAATCTGTTGCAATATCAGATTAACCTTTGCAGATATGCACTGAAAAACATGTTGAGCTGCTCTGACACTGGCGGGGAGAAGGACACGACCCTGCGGCAGCTAAACGCGAGGCATCTCCAGCCTCCTCCTCTGGGTTGCGATAGGCAGCAACAAGCGTCTCGTTCAGTAAACCAGGGCAGCCAGGACCGACCCCTTCACGGAGCAGAGGGGTGTCCAGCAGGATGGAGCCACGCTGGAACACCGAGGCCGTGCGGGCAACCGCCAGCAAGAGCGCGTCGGAAAAAGCACCAGGCTGCCGGGTCAGACGGAGGGTCTCATCTCCAGCAAGACACGTCTCCAACAGATGATGGGTGTTGATGTCTCTCGCAGCTGCTAAGTGCGGTGCAATATGGCAAGGACAGCACATCTGTCTCAGGGCATCTACTCTGCCGATCAGTGTTAGGCTAAAGTCACCATCCGCACTGAAATAAAGCAGGCAAGAACCGAGGGAGGTCACAGGTCAGCTCCACCTAAGCAGACACTCCAGGACAGCGGGACTCGCTGAGATGGGAGGCCCAAGGCTCGCGCTCGGGCCAGCACCGCGGGATGGATGTGGAGATGCTCGCAGGGTGCATGTGCTCACCGTGGGCCAAATCCTCCTCTCACTGCCATAAATGAAACCCATAACATAGCTCGGAGCAGTTGCTGGGCCTCTGGGCACAAAACACCGCAATACACGCTTGCCTGCAGCCTCTGAGACGAATTCGGCTCTTTCATTCACCCATGCAGCTCCCTTTGGGTGCAATTTTGCACTGTGTGAGTTTTGCTGCTGCTCAAAAGCAGCTGATTCGAGCTGCTGACATAAGCAGCTGTCAGCCCACCAGCTCGAACGGGAGCTGCCAGTGCATCTCCAAAGACAAAATTTAGGCCATTGATATTAAGTTCCCATTTTTTTCAGTGTTGAAACTTCCCTTTCCATAATCAAAAATACCAAGTTAAATAAGAATGTAAATAATAACTATACATTTTGCATTCTTGGTGCTTTCCAGAGTATTTTTCTAATGATGCAAAGATACTGTCTTTTAAAATCATTTTCCCCTTTGTACTTCTTCCCCCTGGAAGTCTGCTTGTCTAGAGGAAAGCTGTTTGGTAAATAGAAGAGGAAACGGCACAGATATTGAGTGTTACCTTTCCTTAGAAAAGACGCTTTACACATATTCAAAGCGCTCGATTTTGAATCAGTGCAGATCACTTAAAGCTGAAGCTTTAAATACCTTACAGAAAATCACCTATTTCAGACATGCAATAATTTTCCAGTTCTGTCAGACACACTTTACATCACGGCTGCATACCAACAAAGCAACGGGATCCATTTTCACCCTTTGTTCAGTATATACACTGCACACACACGCACACGTAGCTAAGTGCACATCCCTATTTCACATATTCACTGCAAATAAAGAGAAAGAGCCCCAGCAAATTTGCCACAGATGGACCAGTGGAATAAATCGCAAGATCATTTTGGAGAAATTATGCAACGCGTGCAGCCGAGCGCGCGGCTGGGCTTGCTCTGGCCGGCTGCAATAACATCGCCCTGTGCCTGTTTTCAAATCAGACGCATGCAGCAGAATAATAAATATTCATCTTTGAAACCATCTTAGCTGTTAAGTGTGCGCTCCTGCCTGCCTTCTCCCTTTAAAATATTTGGAATAACCGTGCAATGCAGCTGGGGGAGGAGAGGGGCCGGGAGCAGGGGGGAGCGCGCGGAGCAGAGCAAGGACCACGCGCAGAGGTCATTTCGGAGAGGTCCCGGCTCTCCTTTCCCCATCGCGGGAGCAGAGCCGAGCCCCCACGCTCGCACAGCCCTTGTGCAGCCTCCAGCTGCATCATACCGAAAACGAGATGAAAAACCCAGAGCAGAGCGGGCAAAGCAAAGCGCGAAGGCGGAGGAAGGGGAAGCAGGGAGGCCGGAGCGGCACTTACCCACGAGCAGCCAGCCGGAGCCGCCGGACAGCAGCAGGCCCCCGAGCATCCCTGCGCCCGGCACTGCGGCGCGCTCACTGCGCATCGGCCGGGCCCGGCCCGCTCGGGCATCCCGGCGCTCCCCCGGCGCGGGGCGGCGTTTTCAGCCACCCTCCTCCTCTCCCCATCCTTCAGAGCGCTCCGGCTCCCGCTCGCAAGGGGCGATGCTGGTGCGGAGGACGGACAGACACCCGTGCAGGGAGTCCCTTCCCCCCGAACATCCGCAGCAGCCGCCAGGGAGAGCAGGGGGAGGGGAAAGAGGGATGGGAAGGGGAGAGACTTTCTTCCATAACTCCTCCGGTTTATTCCATCGCTCCTGTTATTTTTGCCTCTGGCTGATGAAACTGCCAACGGTGACCCACGCAGGAGCGATCCTAAAAGCCCCAACTAGCTGCAACGCTGAAACACCTACAACCTCCTCAACAGTGGCTGGGACAGCCATCAGTACCTCTAGATACTCACTGTATTTTAAGATATTAACATGACTACATAAGAGAGAAAGGAGTCAAACTGCGTATCATGGCAAATAAATGTGGGGGAAAAAAGGCAGATTTGTGTTTTTAGTGATTCCATCTTTCCTGAACAAGTTCTTAGACAATTAATGTCTGAGCTCCATGGTACAAATTGGGCTTTGCAGAAAAAGGCTTTACAAGGGCTGCACCAGCGGTGAGCTCACGTGTTATGTCCCTTTGATGGTCACAGCACCAGTGGGATAAAATGGGACAGCCGTGGCAAGAAGGAGAATATAGGCTATATCAGGGGTTTTTTCAGCCTTTTGAGTGACTGTGACATGGCAGATCTGTGAAGCAGACAAAGCTGCTCTATGGTGTGAAATGCAGCAGTTTAATTCTTCGTGAACATGGAGCAAGATACACCAAAAAAATCTCCTGCCCGTGCCAGGAATTAGCACTAGTTCAGCTATGGGTTTGGCTGTCCAGGGCAGGCATTTTCCTTTGAAGATAAAGGCCTTTTATGTTCCTAAAGATGAGACTGAAGTTGATATAAGTAAAGAATTTCCATTTCACAGGTAACTTTCATGGGGTTTTTTTGTGGTTTCCTTTTGACTCACTATGAAAAGGACTTTCAAAGACTTCCTGCATACAGAGGATAAGAATCTAAAACCGATGCCAGATGTATTAGTGTTGCCACTGCCCACTCCTGAAAGCTGCTAGGGAATAGTCACAAATGACATCCATTTCACTCAAAGGCTGCTGGGCTTTTAAGATCCTTGGTCTCAAAGCAAACCCCGTCAAGTGGGCTAACAAGTGATCTGGGAAGGAAAGATGTCTGGATCTGGCTCAGACTGATTCTCATGGTAGATGTCACTACAGACTGCAGGGACTGACTTCAGCTAATCCTGGCTTGACCAGAAAGGTGTCAGTCCATCCATCTCTTTACTGCTAGAGATCTGCTTAAGAACTTCTCTAACCTGTTCCTACAACCCTTCAGCAGTATGTCCAAGCTACAACTCCACTGCTGCTACACAAGCCCATCAATCCTTTCCCTACAGTTATTGGACAAGGAGAAGTTTCTGCCCTGCTTTGTACCTTCCTCTCTTCAGCAAGTTTTGTGTGTTTAAAGACTGTTAGCATGTCTTGTTTCCTCAAGGCCACCTAAATCCCGAAATCCCTGTCTAAGCAAGTCCAGAAGTACTTGAGAACTGCCGGTGTCCTTTACTGAGCCCTGCTTCCAGAGCTCCTGAGAATCTCCATTAGCTAGAAATAACAATATTGGACCTGATGGATAGGACAGACTAAATTATCCTAATGATATGGATCTCTTGGCCTTTTAGGAGATGAACCTTTCTAATAATGGTCCCTAAGCTTCCAGAAGATGACAACAGGAAATGCTTGAAGTCCATCAGCTCCCAGAACTCCACTGAATAGGTTTACAGACCTACATGTACAGTTGCACACAGTTCTGAAAATGCCTTTCCTCCATCTAGCAGAAGATGGAGAGGAGCAAAGATCACTAACAGAACAAGCAGTACGTGGATGTGCAAGCCCTGGCTTGCTCTTCTCTGGAAAGCCCTGGAGTCTGTGCCCTGCAAGGAAGACCTTTCCTGGCCTTATCAGCTCCTGCAGCAGCTCCTCTAATCTCTATGCAGATTTAAAACAGACTTGTGGTGGAAGACAGGAAGGCACTAACTTCCTGCCTCTGAAGTTTTCTCATGAACCTCTTAAATTCTTGACTGCTGTTTCAGATCTTTGACAACTTGCTGCTTGACAGTACTCTAGAGCTCAAGACAAACCTGGCCAGACTGATTAGCCCACGTCCCAGGTGGTCCCTTTTCTGAAGCTGTTCACACCACAACAGGGGCCAGTTTAAGTGCTCTCATCCAGGAAGATGGTAATAGAGATTGTCTTCAGAGGTGTCATAATGACAGACACCTGTCATGAGGCTGACATTTTCCACAGTAAGAAACTACCCAGAATCTCACTCAAAATTCAGGAATCACATATTAGTGTCCCAAATTGCTACAACTGTACAGAGCTGTCTCTCCTGCAGAGGTTGCACCTCCAGCCATCAAGAGATTTAAGCCACAGCCACAGGCATACAATGATCTTCCTAACATCCAGAGGAGAGGACAACATCAGAAGAGACTGGGCAAGCAGTTTGAGCCTATATTCCTCTATAACACACTAAGTTTTCCAGTTCACCCCAAAGCCTGTTACTGCCAGAAGAACCCTTTACTCCATGTTCCTTCACAGCCTGGGCTGGGCTATAGGGGAGGTGCACAGTACCACATCTCTATGAGTAAACAAATTCAGAACGGCTCCTGCCTGATCTCACAATTATGTGCAAGAACCTTAGCCTATCAGAAAATAAACAGTGGTTTCTTATTCAACTTACTCAACTCTACTTGCTCAAGTACTCTTACATGTCCATTTAACACTCATTTGACCTAATCTGGTTGTCCTGAATAATGGTATTATAAAAAAAACCTAGAAAGTGTTCCATTCTACTATTAAGTCTTTTAAAAGATACATAATATATGCCAAGCTGTAACTTGTCTGATTTCTATTTCAGGTTTTTCAATCACTCATTTCCAGCCAGCTGGTAAATAGTTACTATGGCAGCACTTAATGCAGAATGACTCAGCACTCCCCCACATTTCAGTATCAGCTCTGCCCTTCTGATTTCTTATGATCATAACCTTGCCTTTTCTCTTCTGCTTCACTGCAGAATTATGATTCTTTAAAAAGTCATCCTTCCATGTGTAATTTGGCATTCATTTTGGGAGCCAAAGCAAGAACCTGTCCAGTAAAAATCATACCTATTCAGGATGCTATTTCAGCTTTCCTTTTGTGTTGATCACCAAGATATTCAAACTGTTTCCACCATCTCTCACCATTTCAGTGTAGAATCCTCTCTAGATTTAAATCACCCATTGGCAAGTGAGCAAGTCTAATATCAAACCACAACCCGCTCCGCTCCAGATCTTCCAACTCTGTTTCATTGGCTGTGAGCAGAAAAAAGTTCCTCCTCCTTTGGTTATTGTTCAAAGCCCCTTGTTTTCTGCTCCTGGACAGGAATTCCAGTTTTTGCACTTACACTGGATTGCAGGTTGTGTTTAAACCTTGAGTTTGCTCTCCTTGATCCTCTGTTCTTTAGAGGTGAACAGGTCAGCCCCTTATCATTACTACCAGCACTACTGTTCCGGTGCAGAGAGAAGCCACACATCTCTACCTGTATCTTAAGGGAACTTGCCAAGAACAGGAATCCATAACAGTCATCTGATTTGCCATGTCTAAAAGCAGGAGACGGTTTTGGTTAGTCATCAGTTTAGACGCAAGTAATTGTTTCTAGTGGAACCTACAAAGTCTGTGGCTTTCCTGTGGCTGTGTCTCATGGTTGGATTGTCCCAGGGCAAGAAGGGCATGAACTCTTGCACCAGAGATGTTTATTAAACCTTCTTCTGGCATCTAATACAGGTGAGTCTAAATTGGCTGGCTTGGGATCTCATCTCAGCCAGTTTCTTGACTCCCACCTTCTAAAATGGTAGCTGACATGTTTATGAGAAGTGACATGACAAATATCTGTGGAAAGGTTTAAGGTTTAGACAATTCCACTTGATGAAAGTTAGCATAGTCTTTAACCTTTCAATGCAAAAATGTACTTGAGAAAGAATCCTTTATTTTATAGAGCTCCTCAAGTGCCTTCCATGTTTCTATCAAAAAGTTCTAAGCATTTACAATCTTGACCTTATACAGAAAGCACTAAGTACTTTACACTGCACTAGCACCTTCTGCCTAATGATTTCAAAGCATGAATAAGTAAAATTGTCACCTGGATCAATAATATGATCTGTAGGTGCTGTAGAGAGAAGAAACAGGAGGAAAAGACAAGTGACATACCCAAGTCCTTACAGAAGAGGAGTGTGAGCTCTGCCCTTGATCCCCCCAGAAAGACACCATCTCCTGAGGCAGATGAGGCACTTTTTCAATGCCTCGCTGGACTGCTGACAGCAGAGCTCAGAGCTGGGAGGCGGCAGCAGCCTTTGCCCCTGGAGGAGCCAGAGCCCGAGGCCGGCGGCGGCTCAGCACCGCGGACAGCGCCCACCGCCCCGGGCGGCGCCGGCAGCTGGGGAGCGCCGGGGGCTCCTTTCTTAAAAATAACCCAGTCTTTGCCGCCTTAAATCGCTGGGTTTTGTGACTGACTTCTCGGTGTTCAGTGTTACTTGCCAATGCTCTAGATGATACTTATTGGTTAATACCTTGTTTATTATATATAGCATATTGGGTACTATACCATCCTAGAAGCTCCACTTGTTCCTTCTGAAGTGCGTGCCTTCTCTCTGCATTCTCTTCTTTAACTTTTCTTCCACCTGTGAAAGACAATTAACTTCATGCTGTATTTCCCAACAACCATCTTATACCCAAAAATGTGGTCTGAGAGCTGGCAAGCAGTCCAGCTATTCAGGATGAGAAGATGATATATTTACCAGAAGATCAGCACACAGATTCATGCTATTTGGCAGCTCAGATTAGGAACAAATGATAGGAGGACTGGCATTTTGGCAAGCCTATTTTGCATCCCACAGCAAAGAGAACAGTACAAATTGCTCCTGAAGGCTATATGAACATGCTGTATAGTGCCAAAGCATAAGCGTTCCTACCTACTTAGAAGATTTAAATAAACATATTTTGGAGAGATGAAGAGCTAAGATCAGCCCTTTGAAGACAAATGTACATCTTCATCAAGCCAATAGAAGTGGCTGCATCCTCTGACCACTACATAGGTGCTTAAATCATCATTGGTACTAGCCAGCAGAACATTTTGATTTGCTAGCAAGGCTGTGGCTGAGATGCAGGCTGGTGCTCCTCTGACATAGCTCAGGCAGGGAGTGATGGCCCTGGGGCTGAGCTTAAATAGGCTCCTGGGCCCATGGGCAGGGTGTGGGTGGAGGCCCCAGGTGAGGCTGATCAGGGCCATTAAGGTCTGTTCATGCCCCCAGGGCCCTGCCAGTTACCTGTGGCAGGAGAACTGTTGGAGAAGTGGCTTAGGGTCCAAACTTTTTGCAGTAAGAGCTGTCTTTCAATGTTTGACTCCACAGTTCTTTCCATAATGAGGGCTCTACGTGATACTGTAATATAATCATCAACTAACTTGCATTTATCTGTTAAATATTCACAGTAAAGACATTTCATTTGGTAAATACCTATATGTATACAAATTGTAATTCTTGGACTCTAAAACAATCTAGCAAGCATGGCATTTTAATATGTCACATTAATTTCACAGAATTTACCCTACCCACCCCTGTTTGCTGAGATGAACAACTGTAGCGACAAAATTCTTCCCCACTGTAAGAAAAAGGCTGTGTATAAAATTTCTACTTAATTGGTCACAGGAAAATTCAGTTGACTGTCTATGCAAGTTAGGAAAAACAAAACATTTCATTTTGAGGGTACAAAAAATGGTTTAATACCCTACTTTATTTTTTTGGTTTCTGTTCGCATCCTGTTCACCATCGTGAACTCTCTGAACTATTTCTGGCAGGATTATGCAAGGAGAGGGGTGGTGACACTGCTCTGCCGCTGCTACGCCAGTCAGAGGGCTCCAGCTGCGAAAACAAAGCAAAAAGTTACGAGAGCTCGTTGAGAACAAACACATTCTAGTCCTGCTTTTCCTACATTACAGTAAGAATAAACAAGTAGCTCTATTAAAGTTGTTTTGGAACAAACTAGGACATCCAAGCTGGATGGAGCAGCTGTTTAATCTCATAACCCTTCATGCTGGCTACACTGCAATCACATGTGGCCAAAGAAAGATATTCAGCTTAACCTCCTCGAGCTTGGATCCAAAAGACTTCTGTCAACACACTGGGCCTGGCTCTGGCCTCACTTATGCTGATATCAACCAGGATTAATTCTTTTGAAGCAAATTAAGTTATACCACTATCAGTCTGGAAATAAAGCATCAGCCCTAATATAAATACAAACATACACTGAAATAACCTCTGTGTTTTCATTAGACAGAAGCTCTTCTGTTCAGATCTGGATAACAGAAAAATACAGATACTGTCATTCTAGTTGTGGCTAATGAGCCACCCCTCCCAAGGAAATCAGTGACAAAGGCAATACCTTCGCACATGTGACAATCCCACCTTCTCACAGCATTTTTGATGGGAATTCCTCAACTTTAAGAGGTGTTTTAAAGGATAACTTACATATCTTGAATTAGTTTGACACAAGTTTTGGGTGAAGGAGTCACAAGAGAATCAAGATTTTTGTGTATCTATAGCTATATTTTATATATGTGTGTGTTTATATATGTATATCAAAATCTATAAATATGTATATATAATATGCCCACACATATGCATACATAAATATACACATATAAATACATGTCACGCATCAAAAAGGCATATTTCACACATTAGCAGCAAAATGTGACCATTTAACCTTTAAGCAACAAAGACAATCTGTGTGAAACATTACATTGCGCAGAAGATCTGCCTTAACCAGGACAATTTCAGAAGCTGTGAGTTTACAGTTGACATATAAAATCATCTGTCTGGTTTTAAACTTTTTGTACAAATGGACTCTGTTCACTAGAGATTGATAACCAGAGAGTCATCCGGCTTCTGCAGTTCAGTCGTCTGTAAGTTGATAGCAGAGCCGGCAACAGTAACTGCTGGTGCTTAATTAGGCAAAAAAAATCTGGAGGAAACTAAAATGTTGCTCCTGCTAGGGAAAAAACATCCAAAAGGAGGGGTGCAGACAAAATGTTTGAGTCATGAAGACTCAGAGTGAATTAATTGCCTAGGGAATTATCTCATTCAGGAATAATAATAACATTTAAACAGAACAGAGCAAGTTCTCCTGGGGCAAACACAGGTTCTGGCAGAAATGGGCTCGAGGAGGGCTTGGGAAAAGAGAGCAGCTTAGAATCAAGCTCAGGAAGTTCATCCAGATTCATCTTATTTAAGTTAGAAACAAAGGATGTCCCCAAAATTTCACCTGACAGTGACTGAATGAATAATTTTTCTCCCCGGACACTGGCACACATACGTCCTTACCATTCTTCACTCGCCTTTTTAAAAAAATCTCCTTCTGCTGGTCAGTCTCTAAGATCTCAAGGCAAGTATCAAATACTTCAAAATTTCACAAATATGTCAAAACCCCTGAGCATCACCAACAGGCACGGTGGTGCAGTACCTCATCACCTGACGAGCCATATTGAAGATACACGAGTAGATACAGAAAGTCTGTGCCTTTTCTTACCCTTCCGAAATGTCTGAAGCCTTTTTCCATGTGTGCTCCTCTCCATTTTCTAAAATTCGCTTTTGGGATTGCTTTGTTTCTTTGATAACATGCTTGTAAGGAACACTTCAGCATTTTCTGTGACAAGGAAAATTGATGAAAATAGGATGTTAGTGTGTGCACATGCTCCAGGATTTCTTACAGCGACACTGAAATAAAACACGCGCTTACCCAGGAATGACACAACGCTGTTTGTGAAGACCTGTCTCAACAATACGTAGCTGATTGCCAGCTTTGGTACAAAACCAGCTCTGAACAATCAGGATCCTCAGAGCACCCTCTTTTAATTAAATAAAATTTCAAAACATAAAAAAAATTATGAGCAGAGTAGCCTTGGAAAATAAAAGAAAAATCTCTTAGATAAAACACGGTATTTTATACTTCAGCCTAGCCATGTAGCTGCTGTGTCCATGGTGCCGGTCTGCATCACTATTAGGAGTTTCGCATTTGTAAAGGAATATTGCGCTCTGTAATATGTCCCTGGTGATGTACACCTCTATTTTTTGATTTTAGAACTGAAATGAGAATGAAATGGTGCTAACAAAGGCCCCAGCTAACTGTGCTTCGCCTCCCCTTCCTCACCGGCCAGGGAGAGATCTGGAGAGGAGGATGGAGGAGAGGAGGGAGAGCTGCTGCCGGCAGTCCTGCAGTGCTACCCGCCGCGTGCTGGGAGGCTGTGACAGACGCGCTCCGGTGCTTCGGGGGAACTGTTGACCACATTATTGTAAAAGTCACCATTTGTGCTATAAATACTACACAGAAAAACAAACCACTCCAACTTTCCCAGCCTAGGCAAGAACCGAGATCCCCCAATGCCGAGTTTTGCCGTTGATCAGTGGCACGACCACAACGACAGCGCTGGTTGGCACAGCACAACAGTGAGGTTTTGGCTTTGTTTCCCTCTGTCGTAATCCCTTTCGCCCCTCGGTTTTGGCGAAAGCTGCCATCTGCTGTCGGAAGCTCATGCAGGCGCCGGCGCTCCGGCACACAGCCGAAGCCAGGGAAGCAGCGGGACGCAGAGCTGGAGGAGCAGCTCACCGAGAGCAGACCCAAATGCCTTTTATATGACCTCATATTAGCAGCTGTCTCACACAGTCAGTCGTGATATAATAGACTTAGATTGTACCGAAACGGAGCGGCTTTCAGACGAGAGTCCTGGCATCTGCACTGCAGACCATGAGCTGCTAAAGCCACTCTGCCAGGGCCTGTTGTGGGGGTCCTTTATTCGGTACGGCCAACTGCCAGCTGCTTATTGCTGTCGATTTTCTTAAAATATAGAAAGGACAGGTCATGTAATTTTTATAGTAGCAAGGTAAGAAGTTGGAAAACTGTTCAAAATCAGAGGTAAATGAGGTCTGAGTACCAGGGCTGAGCTTGAACTTTGCCGGCACTTCAGAAATACGTGGAATCCACTTGCGCCGCGTATAAAGAATGGTTCACCGTTAACGACACAACAGCGAAAACAGCTGTGAAAGAGTAAATCTTTCATTAATATTTGGAATCAAAGAATATGTCTCACAGTGGAGTAAAATGCACTGCATGGCCTAATGAAGAACTCTCATCTGAATATACGGGTGCGGAACTGAATGTGCTATAAGGGAGCGTAAATAAAATCCTGCGGATGAAGAGTTCAGTTGGCTTCAGTCGAACTACAGGGAAAATACCGTTGCATGACACAAGCAATCCGGAGGAATTACTCACATCGTCATGTGTCATCAGCAGGGTTTAAAGCCAGAATTGTCAGCACAGGGGACTTGCATTGCTTAATGTCAGCCGGACAAGGCGGCGGATGTAACATGAGAAAGCGTGCAGTGATGCTGCATGTTCGTGGACACTGACTATGAAGAGTTAGAGGAGGGTTTTGCAATGATGGGTGACTGGGCAAGAAAACAGCACATAAAATTCAGTGTTGGTAAACACAGACTTGCAAATAGGCAAAACAACCTTTGCTACGAATAGTAAAGGGCTTTGCATTAGCTGGTCTCGTTCAACCTGGGGTCAGTGTGGACAGTCCTCCAAGAGAATCAGCTCGGTGTAGTCTATAGCTGTCAAAAAAAGCTAATAAATGTTAGAAACCTTTTGGAAAGGATTTGAGTTATACATACATGTGTGTGTATATATATATATATATATATACACACACATACACATACAGTTTATGGTGGCCATACCTTAAATGCTCTGTGGGGGTCTGATGCCTCCCTCTCCGGAAGGGCCCAGCAGAATACAGAGGGGTGACGGGGACAGTGGGAGGCGGCGAGGAGCTCTCTGAGCCGGGGACACTTGGAATAGGAGAGGCAGAAAGGGCCATTGCAATCATGGGAGGCAAGAAGAAGGTTAATTGCAAGTAATTATTCATTACTTCTCAAAATACGAAAACTAGAAAGACATTCAACGAAATGACGAGGCAGCAGCAGTTTGTAAAGAACAAACAAAAGCCGGTACCTTCTCACACGGTGCTTACGGACTGCAGGACTAATTGCTGTGCAATGTCATGGAAAACAAAATCTATACATTTGTTCAAAAAGGTGTTAAACAAATTCACAGGTGACAGGCCTCTATGTGGCATGAAATGCAGCAATGGGGATGCAACATTAGTCTCAGAAAAATTTTTTGGTACCATTAGCACATTCTTTCATAAAGGCTCAAAAAGCTGAGAGCGTAGCATAGACATTAATTACATTTAGACACCTACAGTTAAGTATATGCAGGGAGTGGGTACATTTCCTGTGAAAAGTAGAAAACAGATTGACTGCAATAATGACATTAGGAGTATTTCTGTTGAGCTAAACTTTCTCTATGCAACGGGAAAGACTGTAATTCAAGCGATTTCACTGCCATGATGGCAACAGAAACAAGGAACATGATGACAAACAGCCAATCGCCCATAGCGAAATTACAGTCAGTCAGAAAATCATAGTAGTCTGTAGGTGAATAAGATGCGAGCCACTGTCCCATCATTAAATAATTTAAATATGAAACAGCTATTTTGCGGAGGGCTCCAAAACCTATGTTTTTATAGGTGATATTTTCAAAGCCTATCTTTCCACCTGTAAACCTGCCATCACAAATACAACGACGTTCTCAGTGAAAGTTGAGCTGCAGGCACTCACATATTGCTTGTGTCAATTTTAGTATAACCAGTAATTTTCAGAAATTTTCTCAGGTTATATATCCTAAAATGGAGGCTACTAAAATAATAGTAGTAATCATTTCTGAAAACACTAGGCTCAGAGATCTAAAACATCATCATACTTTGTCATCTTAGGAGACATTGAAGCAACTGTAGTTGTGAGAAAGCTGAAAATTATGCTGTTATAAGCTATTCCATGGACTTCAGCAGCTCCCTAAATTATTCCATGGAATAGTGCTTATTCATGAACATATTGGTCACCATTTTCTTAAAAAAGGAATTAGTAATACAGCTTCAGGCTGACTTGAGCTTAGCTTGAAACAAAGGATGTGAGAACAGAAAGAAGTTGATTAGTCAAGTGAAAATGGATAAAATTAGTGGGAAAAAAACATGAGTTACTTTTGTATACTTTCTATAAAGGAAAACTAGAAAATGAGAGCAGGTAAATTCCGGCTTTAGGTCTTTTCCCAGTGTGGAACTGAGATTTTCAGATGCGATTCCTGTTTCCGTATATTGACACAAATACATGTTAATATTACGCTATAGCCATCGATGCAGATTTCTCAGACTTTCATAGTCAACAAGCAGCAACATGCTCGAGCTGAGCAGCTATTCTTGGAACTGGACGTAAATGAAATGTGGCACCGCTGACTACAAGGGCAGGTGATACAGGTATACTGGAAAGTCAGAAGGTCTAATAAGTCCATAGAAGGCTTTAACTTTTAATTTACATTAGGGTTTTGGAAACATGTCTTCAATGCTAAAGCAGTTGCCTGTAATGCAGGCAAGAAACCTCAAGATCTTTTTTTAACGCAGAGCAAGGCATTCCCTAGAAAGAAGTGCTTCCCCACGTCTGCACAGGAGGAGACCGAGAGCGGCTGGGCCTGCCGACGAGGAATGCAGAAGAGCAGAGGATGCCGCGCTGCCTGTGACGCGGTCGGCTAACCGTGATAAGGGCACTATCTGCTGGTTGCTTTAAGCTGACATGATTATTCTTAGAACCTAAATCTCTTTTTCTGAGGGTGGAAAGTGTTGAAACGCAGTAGTTCATTAGCTGATCAGATGAGATCTGGAAACCTATTTCTCAGCACCCAGCTAGGGAAATGGACTAAAATCCCCACCGCAATGTGAAATCTTACCTTTTCCCCCTGCTTTGAATAAATTGAGCCTGATATGTTTTCATTTCTCAGCCCTGCCCTGCTCCCATGGGCAGCCTCGCAGCTGGTCCTGCGCCCACGCCGGGTTACCAAGCAGTGGTGGATACGGGGCCGCCTACGACTGTCTTCATGGCTTTGTGGGAAAAACAAGCTAAGAGGCACAGGGAAAAAAATTCCCTCGCTGTTTGAAATGGATGAGAGGTAAATGGTTTCTTCTTCATCCAAAAATGGCACATTGGATATGTCAGAAACTTCCAAAGGAAGCTCTGACTAAGCTTTCGGGGCAGCCTCCGGTATCTGCCGGGGAAACGCCGACCGGAGGCAGCTTTCTCCACACGGCTTCACTCAGGGCCCATTAACCCTTGACTTTTGCCATTAATTCCACTCGTCCCTGGGGCATTGCATAGTGGAAAACCTTCTGCCGGCCGCAGAGGTGACACGAGCACAGCCCGGCTCTGGGGTGTCTCTGCGGCTGCCGACGTGAGAGGTGGCTGGGGGCCCCGGGGCAAGGCCAGTCCTGCTGCCAGCTCACAGGATCATCTGTTCTCAGTTTTACACATGGTTTTGGCCAACTAGGAAACAAAACGGGCAAAAATATGAATTATGGAAGGTGCGCATTTCCATCCCCGCTCCCAAATCAGTATCATTGCCACCGGAATCACCAGTTGCACAAAGCCATGAATGACTTTCTTGGCTAACTAGGCGAAGCCCAACAATAAATTGTTCTCCAGATCACTGATCTACTGGGGATAAAAAGGATGATTGGGATGGGAAACAGAAGGAGCAGACTGATGGGAAGCTGTTCAGGAGTTTCATACGGGATGGATATGGGTGTCTGGGCAGCACATCTCAGCGTCCATCCCGGAGAGGCATTTCCCTTCGGGGTCTGGGGCTGCTCACACAGAAATATCCAACTTCCCTCTCCCCAAAACCCGCAAACTGTTGAGATTCGCGAGATGATTTCTCCCGTATAACTCTAGCTGCTGTAAATCAGTTGCCTGAATTAGAAAAATGTAATTTCTTTGTCACAGCAGCAAGGAAAGGGAAGATATTAAAGCACCAGGGACATTCAGTGCGTGCTAGCTAACCGTTTTGCGAAGCTGAAAGTGACAGCTAAATTTCTATAACTTGAATAAGCCCATGGAAATAGAAGTTGGAAGATCTCTGTCCTTCTCTGAAGATTACCCATAAGTGGGTTATTTTAATTTTTTGCTAGGGATTTCTGTGAAAAAGCTGGATGAAGAATGAGTATGGCTTCTGATATAGCCTGAGAAAGTGATATTTCTTCCATTCTTTTGTCCTAAATTATATATACATATTATCATTTCTTTTAAGGACTAAATTCATATACCCAGTCTTTTTCTGCTGTGGGTTTGGCTTGTGCCAGAAACTTGTTCAAAATCCCCCTAAAGGGCGGTCATACCAGCTAAAGGGCGCTGGCACGTGCTGCAGGGGTGGATGGGTGACTCCCGTATCCCAGCTCTGCTCTGCGACCAGGGTGGGCGTTTGTCCTGTTTCGCAGCGGTAAGTGATGTCCCTCGAGAAAGGACACCGGTCTGGCCCCAGGGCACTGTTGAGCTGTGCTCAGTGACCCAGGGCACCAAGCATTCCTGCGTCACGTGGATGAGAGGCCACAGATGGGTGGCCAGAAGTTGTAATTATTGAAAAAATACATAGATCTTTAACTAGTATGAGCGGTTACCTTTGAGGACATCTTTTCACGAAGCACGACTTTTCTGTGCGTGTGGACTTCTTGGCAACTGCCGTATATTCTTCTCCCATTTCACCAGTTGTTGGATATGGGAAGTGATGGTCTGTGGATTAGTTGTCTTTTCCAAGAGAAGCACATCTGACAACAATTTAGGAACAGGGCCTTAATTATACATCTGTGTCTCTGAAACATCGTCCCTTGCTGTTCCCGTTATGCTGTGGCCAAAGCTGTATTAAGCTTTTTAAACCTCTTTCCCTACAGTGAGATACCAAAATACATATTTCGGCCTCTATACAAAATCAACCTGAATTTAAAGGCGTGTCTAAGTAAATGGGGACAGAGGGACACAAGGTCACCTTTTGGTCCGGTCTGCCGCAACACAACTGTGGTCTGGGATCCCCGGGGCCCTCCTGGTGCAACCCTGTGCCGCGCTCCCCGGGCTCTGCCCCCCTCCGCCGAGGCGCCGAACCCGCCGGTGCCGCCACGCGTGCTGCTTTCTCGCAGTACGCTTTCGGGAGATGCACCGTCTCCCGTCGCAGGTGAGGCTGATGCACTGCCTGCTACGTGCTCTTGCCAAGAGACTTATTCAACATCACCGTGTTGAAATTTTCCACGCTGACGTGGCGCTTACCTTGGAAGGTTGCAGAAAGCTTTGGTGGTTTCTAAAAATAGGACTAAGGAAAAAAAGTTGCTTAGTAAGACTGAAAACATACCAGTGACCTTTTGCGTGGAGTCTCTGAAGTGCGGTTCACCCCGTCATTAACCATGCTGGTGTCAGCGCGGTTCCACAAGGTAGTGGCTCTGGGATTTTGTTTTCTTTTTTACTTGATAAAGAAACCTCAGAATTTGATAGGAAAAAATCTGCTTCAAAGGATGATTAAGGTTGCAAAGCAATTTAAAAGTTGGAACAGACTGAAAGAACTGTTGCAGTCCAAGAAGGGTCCATCCAGCAGGCTGAACAAAGCAGGCAGCTCATGGGAAAATTGTGTTAAACACGTAACTAAAGAAATGTTGAAAGCACAACATAAGGAGACCAAGTTAAGGCTGCACAAGCAAACTTCGTTTTAGGAGTTCCTTGTTTCTGAGTGTTCAGCTTTGGACTTCCTAATATTAATGTATCAGAAGTGGTTATCAGTGAAAGGATTCATTACGCAGACAGACAACAGAAAAAGAGGCAGTCCGATTCATCGTCTCCGTATAATCTATTATCACAGAATATTGAAAACTGTAAAAAATGTTCAGGTGAAGGCCTTGGTTACTGGGACAGAATTGCACATGTGGCTTTATTCTGACAGTTTCTTGTCCGGAGGTTGAAGGTTCATTACGTGAAGGGTATCACACGCAGATCCACAAATACTTGCCGAAACTAAATTTCCACTCTCTTTGCATTTACTACGCACAGGCGGGCATCCTTCTGCAGAAACAGAAACCACCAGCTGGCCCCTGATGTCACCTCAGCATCATCAGCTCACCCTGACTGGGAATTCGGAGTTTCCATTCCCTTCCCGCTACTGCCATGTGTCCTGATGCACCTAAGGCTGCCTTCAAAATCGAGATGGATCCTGAAGAAATGATCTGATGGTCATCAGACCATCATCGACACTTTGAATTCTGCTTTGTATTTACCAGGTAAGATATCTTGAAGTCTTTTCCCAAAGCACCTGCTATACTCAAATCATCCCTGACTCTAGGATCCAGTTTACGGAGCGTCACTGATTTGCATTTGTGGATTGATCATGAGTGTTGGCTTTTTTTTTTCCGGTGATACTGATGATGTCTATCATCCATGTAAGCCCTCGCTGTACTTTTCTTATCATATAGAGCCACTGGCTTTTGGTACACAAATGTGTACGTAATGCGGCAAAAGCTATTGTGTGTTTGAAAATAAGAAAATAGTCAAGAAACACAGAGACTACAAAGAAGTTATTCTGTTCACTGCTCAGACTACTGCAAAATATGGTGAGGGGCTGCTCAGCTGTCGTGGCAAGCAGCCGGCAGGGGAAGGACGCGTGCCTTCGCCGGGGCGCCGGGTCCCGGTGCCTCGCGCCCCGCCAGCACCGCGCCGTCCCGGGAACGAGCCTCCGCCGCCGCCCCCTGACCCACCTGCTAAGAAAAATACTGAATTGAATATGGAAATAACCCATAACTGGTTTTAAGGATGGTTTGCCTATTTGGGCAATAGGAACGCAAAAAGGTAGAGTTAGAGGCGGAGGAGGATGGACGTCAGCCTCGGCCAGGCGTTGGGAAGACCCGACCAGACTGACTCCGCCAAACGCCTGATGTTATGGTTTATATTTTTATCATCTGAAAAAATTTGCCTGAACTCGTCTAAATACAGCCGCTGTTCTGATCGCACGGCAGCAGCAAAGCTGTGGCCCCTCACACTTGACCCTCACATTTTTCATAACGAAACACATGACATTATATTTGCTAAAAGCAAAACTTTCGCACAAATCTGAAACATGCTTCCAAAATCATGAAATAATTATTTAATCCGGATCGCCCAATTGTAATGTTTGACAATTCCAGGATAAACAGTATATATTTATAAACAAACACATATTTTGATATAAGCCACCGGACCAAAAGCAAATCGATGGAGATTCCCGAGATTCCCCTTGGCAGACGCTCACTCGGGCGAGTGGGGACCCCGCGAGTCGACCAGATCCTCGGCTCAGCTCGGGGGCAAGCTGCGCCCCAGGGCCACGCGGGCCGCGGAGATCTGCGCTGCCGTGGCTGCAGTGCAGCAGCGGACATTGATTCATCTCATCTGCGTTTTGCCACCTCGTTTCCAGTAACCCCGTGGCTACAGCAGGCAGCAAACATTTTCCTACATGCTGACAGCTACCAAGCAGCAAAGGCAGCTACGGGGGAGGACTCGCTGCTAACTTGCACTAAGCACAGAAACGTTTGGATTTTTTTTCGGTGCTTACTATACTAATAATACAAGATTAGCACAATACGCTAACTTCAGAGGAAATAATTTCATTGAGCTAACGTGCAATTCTGTTTGCACTCAGAATAGACGGCACCCGGCTTTCCCCACGTCCGCCGGCACTGCATGACTGCAGAAACCTCTCTGGCTTTGCGTATCAGAGGTGGTTTGTGGCAGGCAGTAGTGGACCTAGTTTCAGTCCCGGTCTGTCTTTCGGGACCTGTGCGCGCTGCCGCGGCGCTTGCCCCCAGCACGCCCTCCTAACCCGGCTCAGTTCGTTTTCTAGATGTGTTTTCTCCACGCGCCTGGGGCTGAGCGCACAGAAAAAACACATGCGCTGACGCAATGGCCACTGATGACTGTGCACAAACCTTCCTATGCACCGGTATCTGATATAGGTCAATAGCAAAAGTTTGCCACAGGTATGCTGCTTCTTAGAAAGGTCTTCTATAGGTTTCTTAGAACGGACTTGTGTATTATTTTACAAGGAATCTGTGGTTTCATAAATTGCGAAAGTTGGTACAGTGGTTGGATGCTCACCGTTTTACAAAGCACTACGGCAGTTTGAAGTCGGAGGCTTTGGGGAGAGTTTCTTCAACTGCAGCTGCTAAACATCTAAGGGGTCAGGCTAGAGGATGCATTTGTAGAGGCTAAGCTATATGCTGATCATATAGCCCTCGATAACTAGGTTATGTTTTTGTGGCTCCTCCTTCACCACCAACACACAGCTGTTCTTACTCATCTGTTGCAGAAACTGGGAGCAAAGATTCTGTAAGCCAGGATGTACGTAAGAGATTTGGTCAATAAAACACACTAGCCTTCTCTGTAAAAAGAGCAATAAAGACTATTTAGATAAGATAGCCGTAGCTGAGTCTGCAGGACATGATGCAATCCCTCTTAGAGCACCCGAGGCTCTCTGCAACGTGACCGCCGCCAACCGCCAGCACGCCGGAGAGTGCGAGGACCGCGGGACTTGGGGGAGCGGAGGAAGGCAAACACGACCCAGCTGCGACAACGGGGCCGCGGCCCGCGGGACGCTCAGCTCAGCGTGAGCTCCAGGGAACCAGTCCTTCACCAGCCTGTTCTACTGCAGAATAAGGCGATAAAATTGAATTTGAAATCATCAGTGAGGATTTGCATTCTTGAGATTTAGGTGTCCTCTGACAGACTAAGTGGCCTCGCAGGCGAGGGAGAGGAGCAGAGCGAGGTGCGGCTGGACGCCGGCGGGCTCCGGAGTGACAACCTCACGGGCCGGGTGGAGAAAGTGTCTTTCTGGCCCCAGATACAATAAAGAAATTCATTCCCTATTTGGATCATAAAACAGGGAAAATCCTTTCTAGATCTGGGTGTTACGTGGCCTCGGGAAGAGTAGAAACCGCTGGAAAGGCAGGATCAGGATCACAGGCTGTGGCCAAACGGGCTGAAATCAGTAAGATGACACGAAATGAGGACAAGGTATAAAGTGCTACAGTTAGGGAGGCCAATGATCAAAAATGATCAAAACACACAAACACAAGCGCCGAAGGATCGCAAAAGCCAGCGACGTTTGCCACGTTATGAGTGGGCAGACTCCCCTCGGGATGTATCGACAGGCTGCTAGATGTAAGACACGGCAGAAAGTTATTCCGCTGTGCCCATCCCTGGAGACAGAAGTGTTTTGCTCCTGCAGTGCAAAAGCATTTCCTTCATGAAACACTTCCTCAGAATACGACATTAACACCAGACCGCGACGCTGTTTTTCCACAGCCGCCTCAGCGTAGCTTTCTGCTTACTTTAACAATCTAGATCGGAGCCAATAAAATAATCATAAAACTCACAGCGCTGGTGTTTGTCTCAGATTAGCACCGCGGCGTTCGGCGCTCGGGTACACGCTCTCTGCAAGCATCGCGGCTGCGGGGCGGTGGGAGCGAGCGCTCGGTGCCAGCGCGCTGCGGACCCCTCGCTCCTGCTCCGGCCGCTGGGTTTGACGCCTGCCGCGGCGCCGGACCGCTCGCCCCGGCCGCCCACCCCGGCACGGCCCGGCTCCGGAGGGACTCGTCCCAAAGTATGCATGACCCTGACAGCTGCGCTTAAAATTTGGGGAATTACCAGAGAAGTGTCATAGATCACCGCAGGAATGTGGAAGAAATTATGAAGCGGGGCTTAGATGTTAATGAGCTGATGGGGAAAGCAGAGGTCGCTGCTGGAAACTACCCCTTCGGTGGAGAGGCGCTACGGGGGCCGAGGCGGGGGGCGGCGCCTGCCGAGGCTGCGGGCTGATAGTGGATGCGCCCGGGGGACACGCTGCCTCCCTCTCCCTCCCACTTCACGTTTTTTACAGACTGGGGAAAGTCACAGTGTCGACTAAAAATGCTCGTTGCAGCGGAGTCTGCTTCACATTGCAGCTGGAGAAACACAGGTCGTCACAGCAGGTTAGACATTTTGGGAGAAAAATACACTCAGTGACACTAACAAAATATATCCTAGAGGTGGGAAAGCGCAAAACTCACGTGACTTGAACATACCAGAAAATAAGAGGAGCTAAACCGAGACCGAGCCGGCAGTTCCTCCCCGCTACGTGCACAAAGCACCTGGACGCGGGCTGAGGGGTGCTGCCCTCCCCGGAGGAGTTCCATAGGCAAACTGATTTTTAAAACCCCTTTCGGTTCCTGAAGGTTAAGAGCAAACGAGCAACAGCAAAGCGGATCATGTCAGCTGCAACATTTGGAACGAGTAGCTTAGTTTGCCCTTTAGATTTTCCATTTGGTTAGTAAGAATAACTTCACCTAAATTTTTGCCCAACTAATATCAATAGATCAATAAATCTATTTATTTTTATATATATAAAAAACACACACACAAAATTATATATATATAGTAAATATATATTAAAATTCAATTATAAATATATATTTTATATTAGTGTTATAGCATATAAAATATATTAGGTTATACGCACTACATACTGTAATTACATGTAATATTATATATTATATATTATACACCATATAATACACACGGTAGTATATATAACATTATGTTACAAGTATAAATTATCAATATGTATGTAAATATATATGAAAATGCAATATATAGTCTCATAAGCAGACTAGGGGAAAATGACTGACATTACTATACACCTACCATAAAATAGGTCTGCGTATAACTTCTCAAAAGAGTAGGTGAGCAGCGATTCACCTTTGGCTGGAAAAGTTTCTCCTAGACCCTGCTGTAAGAATCTGGTCTGGGTCTAGCATTATTGAGGACTTTCATTAGTATTTTGGATTAAAGAGCAAAAGCGCAAAGTCTACGCTAACAAAATCGTCATGCTACCGCCGCCTGCTCCGAGAGCGGTCCGGCCCGGGCAGGGCACGGGGCAGGGGTTCGCGCTGCCTCCCCAGCGAGATGCCCAGAAGCTCCCCCAGCGGTTTAATCTGCCTTTTTGATAGCTCAGGAAGTAATAAATATCCTGATAATGCTCTGATATGGAACTGCAGTTTCACACTTGAAATCAAATGTGGAAAGCGACCTCTTGGCACCCACCTTCCCCCCCAGACCCCCACCCGGTCGGTGCAGGATGCCGGCAGGTAAAACCGCCCTGCCTGGCCGTGCCAGGACGGCTCGGCGTCCGTGCCCGGGCTCCCGTTAACGCCAGCCTGGGGACAGCTGTTTTCTGCATGTGCACAGTCCGACATGCTTCTGAATCACGCCGCACCAAACATCCCCATTTGTTGTTCGCAATCAGCTCAAGCACTGCCAGCTCTGCACATGCTACATCAGCTCCGACTGCTTCTGACGCTGCAGCGACAGGGACGAGGGGACGGAAGCGGACGTGCAGTGCTGGACTCGATGATAGCAGCTGCTGGAATTTTGGATTCCTGTCAATAATCCTTATTCATTTAGACAGTCTCAGTTGCTGTTCAGGTGGTGTTAGAAGCCTTTTCTTTCACAGCCCCACGGGATAACGCGCTTCCCCGGGGCCCCGGGGCTCTCCTGAGAGCCCGAGCACCTCTGGCTGCCCGGCAATCCGACTCAAAGCAAGTCGCAATACATTTCCTCAACTTATCCACAGAATTGTCTATAGAAACTGTATAGAAAAATATGGTGGTTTTACATCAAATTTTAAAAATGTAAACATTACAGCATCAAGCATCACAACCCAAGTTTTCTGGGGTGTCTCTGCATTTTCTTTACATGGTCTCCAAACTTCCGAAAGTACTGAAGAGTTAATATAAGAGATGTAGCTCTCTAACATATGTGTTTGTGTCTGTATACGTCTATATATGCAAACACATATATATAATCCATGAACGTGTTCTCTAGTCTCCTTGCACATGTACACACATACATATTTACATTTTACCCCCGTTAAAGAGCTGTATAGCACATCTTGGAAGTATATAATGAAAGGGGGGTCAGCTGCAGGGTCTTCGGGATGGCTCTTGGTTTGGGCAGTACGTAGGCTCCTAATCAGCTGAAGAGCCAGCAGATTCCATTCTTCAGGTAAATCCTCCCCGCCTCCCCGTTAGCATGAGCGTGTTTGTGGTGAGATATTAATCACTTCCTTTAGCACTGTGTATATAAGGGGAACCAGAGGCAGAGGCATGCACAGCAGTTCACCCAGCCGACGCGCAGAGCCGACGCCACGATGCTGCTCCAGGCTTTGGCTCTGGCTGTGCTGGCCCTGGGAGCGCTCTGCGGCGCGGCGCCCACGCAGGCACCCGCGCTCTCCAACGCCCCGGCGCGCCTGCCGCGGGACCTGTGCTCCAGCGTGGCTGTCATCGAGGAGGTTCTTGTGGACGTGAACAACCTGGCAGTAAGTTCATTTACTTCTAATGAATTTCGCTTGGCAAGCTTTCTGCTCTAAGTTTTGTTTCGACGTTGCTAACCTCGTTTTCTCTTGATCAGGTTCACAGAAACCTCAACGTACCTGTGGACGTTAGGGTAAGAAATTGTATATGTTTCTTTCATTTAAAAATATTGTCTTGAGTTCCCAAATTTCGTTACTACTTCACAACTTCAATTGCATTATGATGGCCCCAGAAACCCAGGGAAATGCAAAGCTATTGCAAGAGCCCGCTGAAGGCTTCTGCCCCTGCTCGCACCTTCCGCAGGGTCTGCTGCTGCGCACAGGTCCCACGTGTGCGCCGCACTCCTCTTGGCAGGCTCAGAGATTCATTCTGAACCATTTATTCTATGGAGAGATCAAAACTGCTGTTTGATTGACATCCCGCACAGCCCCGTGGATGTCCCTGGGCTCTATTCTGCTGCAATCCAGCGAAAAAAATGAGCTTTTTACGGCGGAGATCAGCAGTACAAGGGAGAAGCAGGAACCCATCTCCTGCCGGATAGGAGCCAAGCAGCATCAGCCCCTCTTACCTGCAGGGAGGAAGGGCTGAAAATTCATACCGTTAGTCATAGTTAATTGTGTTTTATTGAGACAATTCTGATCTAGTGCCAACAGAGATATGATAGCAAGTAATAGAGTCTGAAACACTTGCAGTGAAGGGTCTGCCTTCCCTTTCCTTCAGAAATATTCACCTCTGGCAGTGGACACTTCCACACTGTACCGGTCCAGGGGACAGTGGCACCTGCAACTTCCACTGGAAGCAGCGGGAAAGTTTCCTCCCTAGCATATTTTTTTAAAAAATTACAGATTGTACTATGTTTTTCTAAATTTGGTGTCTGGTAAATTGATGAGTACAAAATAAGGGGCTGTGTTTGAAGGCAGTTTTTAAGAGGTATTTAAATTCCTGTGATACAATGCATTATGGATGTGTTACTAATGAATCGCACAATTGTTGGAAATAACTTAAACTGTTCTTGCAGGTGAAAAAATGCATGCACCACCACCTGAAAACGTTTTTGGACTCCCTGGCCACTCTTGATCAAAAAATCGCCAAAAAACTGGAAAAACTCCATGCCTGTAAAGAGCTGTTCACCCAAGTAAGCTTGGCTTTGTGCTTTCTCTTAAATACCTCCTGGATTATTGCAAATGATGCTTTGGCCGCAGTAAGGGGCCGGGAAGGCAGCCCCGCAGCCCTCCGCGGCCACCCTCCGCTGGTCCCTGCTCCGGGGCGATGGGTGCTGGCTGCTCTCTCCCCGGCACCGAGGAATTGCTCGCGCTGGTTTTGCCCGTGCCCTTCTCCAGCCCCGGCGGCTGTTCCACTTGCACTTTCCTGTGATGTGGGTGCTAGAGATCTCCCTGCTTCAGAGCTAATGTCATTTAGAAAGGCACAAATACGTCTCCTGTTTTCCTCTTCGAAGCACTCTCCCTTAAAGAACCGAGTGCTGCTTCCTTTTACCACTGTAATCTCAATTGCAAGAGAGATAATAATACGAAAAACAACAGATGTAAACGGAAACTGTGGCAGAATCTGATCTCGGGACATCCTCTGCATTTTGCCTGGTGTGGCTGATCACAGATATCACGTTGTATAATGTGCACGTCGCAATGTTGCCTTTGCGTTTACAGTGGCTCGCTCACCGAGCTTTCCAAAAACCATCAGGTGATATTATAGCATATTTTACTAGTATTCATTAAAAAACAGATGTATCAAATAACAGAGAGTTAAGTATGATATTCCAATTACCTGATGAATTATATCCTCAATTTTTTTTAAGGAATCTGATGAGGAATGTGAGACTGCAGAAGTGGATAAGAAGTCATTCAAGACAACAATTATAAATTTCCTTCTCTTCCTGAATGAGCAGCTTTAAAACATGCCCAACCAGAACGATTGTGCCAAATCCGAGGAGAAACAAAGAACTCTAATTCTACTCCATCTGAAGATGGGATTCTACTGTTAACTTATTCTCAGGAATATGGTTATGGAATATTTATATATATAGCTATATGTTGTAGATATGTATATGTTTATATAAATATAAATATATACATAAATATATATATAAAGCAATGTTACGACAGCAGGCATGTTTTCTATAATGACTAAAACATGCTGCTCACTTGAAAGACTGAAGTATTTTTAAGAAGATTTAAATATTTTAAATAGTTTTAATAGCTTAACTGATGCTGTAATGATCCATTAAGAAAGCCGTATTTATTTATTTATTTATTTATTTTATTTATGGATATTTAAAAATATTTATTTGGATAATGCCGTATTTAAGTATTTTCTTTAGGACGTTGCTATTTAATAATGAGCGATGGGGAGCTACGTGGATCCTCTTTCCTTATCCCCATCACACTATTTTCTCTATCACACTATTCAAAGCAACTTTTTCAAGGCTCGACCCTCCAGCGCCCGCGTCCTCCCGCAGTCGGGGCGTCCCTGCGCCCATCGGAGCCGCTCGCGGGCGGCCGACGCGGACGCTGGCACGGTCCCGAGCCCGGTGGCCCCGGCGCGGGCAGAGGACTTGCCGGCCGCGCTTGTCATGCGCCGGCCACCAAACACGACCAGACGCAGCTCTGAGAGACTTCAAGTCTGAGCTCAAATCTCTGCTCGTTCCCTGGGCATTTCGATTGGCTGGTTAAATGAGTTAAAAGAATGGTAACTTCGACCGCTGCATGTTTTATTATTCCTTCTCTTACTAAGCAGAGCAGTGTCACCTAAAATAACCAAATTCTGGATAACAGACAAACACAAACTCTGCTCCGACGATGTGGGTTGCCCCCTCTCAAAGCGCATTCAGCTGATATGAGGCGTTTCCCACACCTGACGTGAGCTGAGTTTCATTGAGCTGAATGGGGTAATACTCGTATTTTAAATCGTGTTTAAGTATCCATAGCTGTGGGAGCTACTTAAAAGATGTGCACGCTTGTAAAACTATCAATTTAGATTCCAAAAGTTAATATTTAATAAAATGGTATTCAATAAGGATGTTACTGCTGAGGCTGGCTTGTATGGAGTCATGCCATGCTTCATATATATTGACTTTTCCATTATTAAATGTTTGTAAAACTTTCAGGAAAGCAAATGAAATCTTTACGGAATAAACAAATCTTCCAAAATCAAGAGACTTTGTCATTGCGTTTTTTTTCTGGAAGGCGGAGCGGTTTCAAGACCGTACCCACGAGCAGAGCTGTGTATGGGTGCTCGCTCAGCTGGGACGTACGACGGTTCCCGATGGAGAGAGACCAGCGGAGGCTGCTCGGGATGGGCAAAACCCCCCCAGGCAGAGAGTGACCGCGTGACGTCCGTGGTCACCAAAGTCCAGCTAGCTCTTGACGAGTTTAAGTGAGAAATGAGCAGTGCCCTTGCTTTTTGATCTATCCCACCAGGAAGATATATTGCTCCTTCATCCCCTCCCCGTTGCGTCTGGCCTCAGAGCTCCTTCCCCTGGTTTAGCTGATACCCCCCAGCCCCACACAAATCGCGCACCGGATGCTCCTGAGGAACCTGCAGCCCTTATGCCGAATCCAGCCCCGATTTCAAGTTCAGCGAGTTGTATCGTGGGTCTCTTTTAAAAGAAGACAGGTTTCCTTATCGCCAGCCAGTGATTAACTCCTGTTTATAACATGTGCCTGTTCTGTTTACAGCGCTGCTGGACCAGAAGAGCTTTCACTTGTCACAGCTACGAAGCTCCCCCCACCTTTCCCCGGCGCAGGAAACACGGAGTGCGCAAAGCACGAGGGACATCTGCGTTACTCAAACGACACAAGCGCGGGAGTCGAGCGGAGTCCTTGGAGGAAGACAAGCGGGCAAGGAGCGAGCCGGGGTTGGGCAGCTCTGGGCAGCAGGAATGAGCTCCCTAATCAGCACCACAGATTCAGGCACCATCAGAAACAGCAAAAAAATCCACTCTTAATTACCGCTGGCCACTGCAGTGGGTTTGCAGCCCGGTGTCCAAGCACTGCGTTGAGCATCCAAGCTGGGTTTGCTACTGATGGCTCCCGAGTGCCCGCCGGGACACAGACCCACCGAAGGAGCCGCAGCACCAAAGCAAACGTCCTCCAGACTGAGTGCGGCCATGCTATTAACTTGCTTTGCTTTCAGTCCGCATCTAACAGACTTCACATGCAGGGTCATGCCTTCTCCTCAGCACCTCAACTAAATGCTAAAGTTGCAGAAAGCCAGAAAAAATGCAGGATGATATACAAAAATACCCAATAAATGTGTGTTTTTCCACCTTGAAAGCTCTGCACGGCCCAGAGCCATGCACTCAGGACTGTGGGGTGGCAGGGGGACCTTCACGCCCATGTGGGTGCTGCCTCTCCCTGTCCCCACGGGTGACCCCTTTCCTCCCAGGGTGTGGACCATACGCCACCGAAACAAAATACCGAGACCATGCACTGAGAGAAGAGCGATTGCATCCTGCATTTATGGTGCATGTCCACCTTGCAAACTCTGCCATGTGACGGAGCGCGCGAGATGCCCTTCTGCAGACAGAATCAGCTCCACCGGATTTCAGGGCCAAAATTAGTCCAGCAACAGCAGCGTCTCAGCTGCCAGCTTTGCCCACGGAGCTGCTGAGACAGATTCTGCTCCAGTCATGAGTCCTCCGAGGGTTTAGCAATCCCTCCTCAGGTTTTCCAGAGCCTGAAAACAGTTGCACTTCCTGAGCAGCTGGGTAGCACGGAGCAGATGGGTTTCATCCTCCGCCAGCTGTTTCAAGGCGCCCCTTTCCAGATGAGCAAGGGAGGAGCCGCCCCAGAAAGCCCCTGTGATGTGGAAGATAGAAGCAAGCCCTGAAGGAGAGGAATTCCTCTGCCCAGAACCTGATACTGCAAACGGCTCCCACTCTCTCGGCAATATCATTAGTGCCTCTGGGTTTTATGTTTTATGCTGAATTTCATGCAAACCAGAAAACCTGTAAATAAAACCAAAACATGTGTCTGTTTATAAAAATTGGAAAAATGGAGAGCAAATGTCTAGATGCACTCCCACAGGTTATATGGAATCAACAAAATTTCTGATCTTGAGTGCTCTCCCTCAGTGCTACAATAATAGAAGTAATAATAAGAAGTAACCCTGAAGAGTTTCCTACTATTGAATTTCAAAGTTTTTATGAACAAGGAGGTACCTTAATTCTCCCATATATTATTTCAAATTATATTTTGGCATTTTAAATTCACCCTTTAGATAAATGTATAGTCATCAAATTGCAGGTATATGAAAAAAGAGAAAAATATCAGGGTTTTAAGTAGAAAATATAAATAAAACTCAACATTCTCAACATAGCAGTCCAGGAAACTCTGAGAAATACAAAAGTGGAGGGAAAAGTGAAGCATTAATAACTCAAAGTCAACACTAAAAGGCAGGGCTGGCTCTAGACAAATGCAAAGTGAGCCGTTGCCCAGGACAGCAGACGGCTGGGGGAGGCAAAATAGTCATGGGCTGGCGGTTCTGGTGCTTTGCGGGGGACAGGCTGTGGGCTGCCAGATGTGCACAGAGCTGCCAGATGTGCCTGGGTCAGACTAGCTGTGCTTGGGGCTGCCAGATGTGCGCAGGTCTGTCCAGCCGTGCCCGGGCCTGCCAGCTATGCCCAGGGCTTCCAGCTATGCCCGGGTCTGTCCAGCTGTGCCAGGGGCTGACAGGTGTGCACAGGGCTGCCAGATGTGCCCAGGTCTGTCCGGTTGTGCCCAGGTCTGTCCAGCTTTGTCCATGGCAGCCAGCTCTGCCCAGGGCTGACCAGCTGTGCCCAGGGCTCTCCAGCTGTGCGCTGGGCTGCCAGATGTGCCCGGGGCTGACTAGGGCAGCCTCTGACCAGCCCAGGGTGAAAGGCCGCTTTTGCCTACGTTTCCAAGTGGCTTCCAGTTATCTCTGGTCCCATGTGGACCCGTATATCCTCCGAAAGTGTAAGCCTTGTTAAGCCGTTCAGGGAACCGTAGTGCAAATAAGAGTGAAATGAATGCCTAGTTTCAAGCAGGTAGTACAGTCATAGCACTGTCATGATTAAACTGATATATTGAGCACGGTTGCCTGAACATGAGTACCACAAATGCATCATCATCATTGGTTTAATATCGCTGATAAGACACTTGCATCATCACAACACAATAAAATACCTATATTTTAAAGTCTGAAGTTATGACTTTGTCTGCAGCCGTGTGTCTCAGGAGTTGCTGCAGTTCTGAGCATACCTGCTAGTGCAGGAAGTATTTTTTTATTAAAAATTTATTGATATGTTTCTTCCTGTAAACACAGGTTACACAACGTGCACGGTGAAGAGCATCTTGCAGTTCTGAAAGTCCTAGGTGTGGACTAGATGTGCTAGACAGTGACACAGCCCGGGAAGGGGTGTTTTGGTAAGTGCATGTTCTGCTTTTAGAAGTTGTAGGTGTGAGTTATATTTAGCTCTCTGCATTGAATAAGCATGAAATTACTCTGAGTGAAGCCATTTCTTCCAAAGACTCTGGGATGCTCTGGGATGCTTCCAAAGACTCAGGACAGCCCCGGGGCCCTGCAGCAGTGAACGGCCGGGGAGCTGCAAGCTGAGGTGATGGGGATCAGCTCAGCCCACTGGCATCCGCGGGGACAGAGCACATCAGCGCACCGGGTGCTGTCGTGCAGAGGCCTGGGCAGAGCCGAAAGTCATCGCCCTCTCCATCAGCCTACGAACCCAGCCAAGCAGATCCGTTCCTCCCTCTCTTTCCTCCTCCTTCCTTGCCCTCCCTCCCTCGCACGGCGGGTGAGTCACAGCGGTGGCCTGACCCAGGCTCTGCCCTGTAGAGCAGCCGTGGCAGCAGGGTGAGAGCAGACCTCGTGTGCCAGGAGGGAGAGGTGCACAGCTGGCACCCGCAGCCTGTCCCGACACATCTGCTCAGCACCTTCAGGGTGCAAGCCCCATGCCGAAGAGTCCCCCTTGCCCTTGGGGACCTGCTGGTCCAGGCCTCAGGGATGAGCCCTCCAAGGCTGGGCAAAGCCTGTCCACCCCAGTCTGGACCAGCCATCGTCTTCTGGGCTACCCTCCAAATCCTTACCGTGACAAATGTTGTGCACCACCACCACATCCAGGGTCTTTGGGAAGGTTTGTCTAGACTTGGCACTCTCTGGGTGTATGTAGGGACGGGACACACCAAATTGTTGCTCAGACACCTACATTTCAAGGCCAAATTTTGCAAACAAGTACATGGGTGCCTATCTTGGATGACTGTCTTCCAGGCCATAGCAAGCTCATGTGTGGTATGCCCTGCTGCCCACAGACATTGCTCACAGTTCCTGTAAAGTGGCACTGCCCACTGCCACCTTACAGAAATTAAGGAACAGGACCCATTTGTGTAGGAGTGTGCGGCAGCGGTGGGTACTCCGGAAAGGCTCCTCCTGCCCTGTGACACTACGTGCTGCTGGTGTCCATCTCCCAGCAGTGTGCTGTGTGAGCCAGCACACAGCCTCACCTGAGCAGCCTCTTTCACCACCAACACAGGCACCCACGAGTTGTGCTGGAGTGGTCTTCTTCAGCAAATGGTCCCTCCTTAGCTCCTGGTAAGAGCCGAAGAGGAAGAAGGGGGTGATGTACCTGTGCTGGGTACCAGCATCCTGACGGCAAGTCCAGGATGGGAGTCTAGGCACTGATAGCACAGCGTGCATCCTCCCAGCCTCCCTTCCGGAGAAATCTCTTGGCTTTCTCTTCATGTTGTTGTCTTGGTCTCCTGCACACACACATCCAGCCTCTCAGAAACGCCGACGTACAAAGGAGCAGTCTGCCGCCCCGCCGCTGTTGGCCGTGGTAGTGTGCCGTTAAGGTGCTAAGCACCCGGGCCAAGGGGGTGGCATGCAGGCATGAGGCCACGGGATCTGCTGGGATGCCTCTGAGAAGTGAAGCAGGATGAGGGAGGTGGATATTGCACAGTTCATCCACTGCCTAAATAAGGACTAGACCCCAGCACACAGTTTCTTCTAGTCCACACGCATGCTCCCCTGCCAAAGGCTCTTCTTCATTTATGCCAGAGCAGAGCCAAAATGAGACACAGTGATCAAAGACAACAGAGAACTAGGACGCCAGAGCAAAACAGAAGCACTCCAACATGACAATTCAGAGGTAGTTATTACACCACCAAATTAAATCATTCTCCAAACTGGGAAAGCGACTGTTGAGTTACCACCAAATATCAACTAGTTAATGAAGAGCAGATGAGCTATCAGCCTCTTGTACGAACTACGTCTTCAGGCACTGGGAGAAGGAGCCAAGCTGGCTTCTTCGAGGGTATGGCCTTCCCATGCCCCAGCAGGCCTCGGAGAAGGAAACTCTGCTGTCAAATGGCAACTTAGACACAGAAATGCAGAGGCTGCTCCCATTCTCCTTTCTCCCCCTCTCTTCTTTCCTGTTCAAGCACCACTTTTGCTGACCTTGTTTCTTAGCTCTGAGGATGAGGCGACTGGAGATAAACAACGGTATCATTCTCCCAGTCGGTTCTGCAGAAAGGGAGGTGATGACTTCATGGCCAGGTGAGGGTAGCCTCGACTGCAGCAGTTGCAATCAGCAGCCAAATCTGGACTAATACACTGCACGGGCAATTCCACTGTTTGATCTTCCTGAACTATTTGGCAGATTACTCATTTTCTCTTGTTGTTTTACTTCCTTTTTGATCTTCATTTCTCATTAGTCACTTTTCAGGCTTCAGAAACTTTTTATTTTCTGTAGAACATGATGCTACTTTTACAGGCTTTGGAACATTTTTTTTCTCATTAATATGAGGTGGCTTTACAACTGAAAAATTAAGTGTCCCTTTCTGGCCACCTTTCCAGAGCCAAACTTCAGATGGTCAGTGGGTGGGGCAACAAGCTTGAAAACACCCATTACAAATTGTTTGGATTCATCATCTGCGTTTCTCACAGAGTTGCCTAGTTTCAGATGAGTGAATGAGAAGGTAGTGAATCATTACTGTTAAATATTGCCAAGTTGTTTGCGTATTTGCCAACAACTGCCAAAGCCACTGCACAAATTTGATAAACAGTAGTTTAAAGATGCCAGAGATGGGGGGCCATGGCTGCTCCCAGAGAGCACGGAGGATGCTCAGGGGGCTTGAATGTGATTTAACTGTAAACTCTAACCCAGACAAGTCTTTTAACTACTCTCCATGGACACGAATATCTGAAAATATTCTAGAGATTTAAAAATATTCTAGACATAATTTGTTTCAAACAAATGGTGAAGACTATTTATTTTATTTTTATGACCAAACTTTTTTGGTTTTGACTTACTAAAGAAGGGTAGAAATATGCCCTGATGTATATCATGGCCTCTCTGCTGTCAAGGCTTGATGTACAGAGACAATAATGTATGCCAACCTATACAACAGCCCTACTATCACTTGGAATGGACTGGACAGATATGGAGGCTTTCTTTGAAATCTCTTGTGACAGAATAGACATTTTTTAGAATTTAACACCTAAATGCAGAATTTATCCCATCTCTATTCTTTTCTGAAAGGCAAGAAACTCACTGTAGTTCTCCAGGACAACACTCCTTCGAGTGAGCAGGGATATTTTCCTTGCTTCCCTAAAGTTTTCAAGCTAAGAAAAAGTCTACGATTCTTAAAGTATATGGATCCTGCTGTACCCCCTATTAGATACAGAGAACACCAGTAGATTCTCAAAAAATAAAGGGAATAAAAAGGCAGGCATGGGGTCAGGATGTCAAGAGGCACAGGATGAGTTAGCCTTGGACTAATTCCTGGTTATTTCATTAGTCTGTACAATACTCCCCCCTGTCCCTATAAAGGAAGGGCATGCCTCTGTGACTCAGAGGTATTTTTTTGAGTAACTGCAGAGGAAGTAATACAAACCATGGGAGTACCTTTTAATTAAATAAAATAAAAACTCTTCCTGTGCTCAGAGACTATTCCAAAATGCACAGCCCATGCTCTTTAATCAATCTGATTTGGATCCACATTCAAAGGCCCCTTTCCAAAGAAGACAACACACTATCCAGACTGCTGGCCAAGAACCAGCAACCCCAGCCAGAGTACGAAATGTGAAAGGAATGTCCTCGGGCTGGGTGGAGGAGAGCTGCACATCTGCAACAGATGCACCAGCTCCAGCACAGTAACCAGCAAGGATCATTTTAGCTCAGTTTCTAAACAGCATTTTAAAGCTTCTTTGAACTGCATGGAGAGCAATGGTTTCCTTCCTTCTGTAGATGCAGACCACAGAGATATAATACTCTAACTCCTCCCAGGACTAAGACAAAGAAGTATTAATTGTGTTGTACAAAGAATGTGATAAAGCATTCTGGTCTCTCACATTCAAGATTAATTGATATTGGAAGAGATAGAGGGCTAAAGAAGACTAACGAGGGGAACAGGGAGCCGATCATGCCTGAGGAGCCTAGCAGTTTGGCTGACTTAGCTGACCAAAATGAGGGCTGCTGATCTGTGTAAGTGTCTTCTATAAATACGACTGGGGCAAATATATGAGAAGAAATAAAAAGTTTTCAATTAAGGCCAATGTTGCACAAGCATGTATAGGTACAAAACTTGACACAAGTGTGAGGAGGAAATAAGGGGAAAGTCTATAACATTCAAAGCAGTGAAAGGGGATGCTGATCAATCTTTCCACAAAGGAATGAGAACAAGAAGCTAATTTTAACATGAAGTGTCATAAATGAGTAAAACCATGTTGTGGCTAGCTAGGGGGACTTGACTTAGTCAATGTCATCTTAAAGCCTCTGTTGCCACCTTGAAAGAGCAGTCATGCACATTAGGTCTAGACCAAGCACAAGACATACTGTGCTTGTGCTGTAAGTCCTGTTTCAGTGCACATGAAATACACAGGCTCTGCTCATGGTGCTTCAGATGTTCGGCCCTATGAGACAGCCCCAGAGGATTGTTTCAAGGCAGTCTGGGCCAGCACATCATCCATCAATGTATCCTTAGTCCTGTGTATTCACATTGACACATATTGCTCGGTGGAACTACGGCAAAATGAAAACTAGATGAGATTTTAAAGTTTTAAGAGGTCAGGAGGGTCTTCTTCTAAGAACATGGAAAATTCCCTGATGCAATGTACTCTAAAAAATTTCTGCCTTCCCCCTAAAATAACAGGAAGCCTCACAAGACATGTTTGTGTCATAATTCAGGTGTCTGAATTCCTATGAGTGATTTAGATGTTCTGGATGACCCAAAAGTTCTTCAGTGAACTCTTCAGAGAGCGCGAATTTCACTCAGAAGGAACAGTCCCAGCTTTTCTCAGTAGCGTCACTTTACTGAGACTTTCCAACAGGATTTTAATTTTTATTATACAGAATACAGCTCATAAAAATGAAGCCCTTCAACTCTCTAGGCTTAGAAAAGTGATTATTTCTGTTAGTTTTCAATTAATTCCTAATGGGTTAGGCCATTTTCTGGTCATTAATTTAATTCTGTATCTGACTATGACACAGGTATTTCAGACGGCTTTGTTTAAGACTAAAACCATACCAGAGATTTATATCTCATTAGTGCAAGTCCTCACCAGATTTTTTGGTGGAGGTGGAGGTGGAGAGGGGTGCTATCTGCATGAGCCCTCACTGGAAATTCCCTCCTGCCATCACTCGACATCCCACAGCAGTGGGATCCCTTAGACGCAGAAAAGGAAAGAAAGGTCAGCAGTGGTCCAAGTATGAGAGAAGAGCAGAGTGGTCGCAGTGGTTTCATTTCTGAATGAATATTTACAAATGAGTCAATGTTTTAGAGACCAACTGATTAGTGTACGTACATGAATACACCACAAGTTCCATCCTCCTTTCTGATTTTATCAGCCCTTTTTTTTCCACCGTGGCTGCAATCTAAGAATATATCTGCATGTCATGCTATAAAAAGAATAAAGAGAACAAGGCGGAGTCCTAACTTAATAGTTCTGTTTTTTCCAGCAGTAAAAGTCTGTACTGCCCACACTTTTCCCTTCTGCCCACTGAGCAGGGACTGTCATTTGTCAGTTTTGAGATAATACAAAATTCCTGATGCTCACCTATCTGAAATTTAGCTACACTCCAGGTTCTGACTGCCCTTTCTAAAGGAAGAAATTCTTCCATGTGATTTGAACCTAGCCACAACATATTGCATCAGAATGCACACTTGCCCAAGCAATATATATGGTCCAATACCTCCCTTTAAATCATACTATTTTCAGTTTTATCTCCACCAGCCACAGCAGAGCCACAGATGTGTGACGTTTTGAACCACTCCATTCATTATCTGGAGGTAGCAGGGACTGGGGGGAGTACCTAAATCTCAGGAGTGATGCTGCTGTTCGATGTGCGTAATGGATAGTGTGTTACTCACTCTAAAGGTTCACGCTATTTCTGAACTCACTGAAAACAGAGGAAGAACAGGGTTTCCTTACAAGAGGTCAGCTATACACCATGCCGACTAGTATTCCCTATTATTCAGCCTGAAATCTGTCTGAATTGATATAAGTCTGCTGATAGTGCAACGCAAAGCTGCTGTGTCCACTGTCCTGAAGTGTCTGGTGCTCTTCAAAACTCATAAACAAACTGAAAAGAAGAACCTGAGGGACAGAGCGACCATCTAGTGATAAAACTATGCCCCCGAGGGCAGCACAACCAAGAGGTGACTAGGAAGGGCTGCAGAGGAACCTCATGACTTTAAAAGTCTTGATGATAAAAAGGCAGATGAAAGTCATCATAGACAAATGTAAACACATGAAAAGCAAACACGGTTTTACAGATAATACCATGATGGGTTCTGATGTAAGTAATATCACACAAGGAAGATGCTGGAGTTGTAGCAAATGCTCTGTGAAAACATCAGCTCAAAGACAAATAGCAAAATACAACATGAGCATAGGAAAGGCAGCATCTGTGCTACAGGCAACAACTTTTATCAGCTCACCCAGCACCTGTGTGGCTTTATTGCCTTTGCTTTAGGGGGAGGAAGAGCACCTCAGACATGACAGCCCAAACTACACCTATGTACCGCTCATGTTTTAAGGGTAGGAAAATCTAATGCGTATTGAAAAATGTTAGTAAAATTTCTGTAGTGTGAAGATAGTAAGATTTTAAGTACAGCAAAATATTTAAACAAAAAATTCAGGATTTTTAGATAGTGAAGAAGCAATCTACTGCATGTATCCTTGTGCTGCAGTCTACATCCTTCCTCTTGGAGCAAGTCCAGACACGGCGGTCAGCAAGGGGAAAGGCCAACGGCAGCTCTGTCCTCCTCCCCGGCAGGCTCTGATGGAGGTCCAGGGAAGCAGGGAGGGCTCTGCACGTCCTTGCGGCTCCGCAGGGCCCCGTTACAGCTCACTGCGGAGATCCTAAGGGGGGCTGCTCTGTACCTAAAGGTGTACGCTGAGCTCGGTATCAAATTCTGCCTGAAACGTCAGCAGCGGGACACATCCAGTGATCAAAAGTTCTTGCAGATTAAGTAAATGGAAAACTGTCTAAACAGTTTCAGCCTTCTCAGGGAGAGTGCTGACCTTACCCGGCCGCTGCTACCTCCAAGAGCAAGGAAGGAGCTGTCACCCTTTGGGGCAGTGCCAGGGATGCCCAGGGCACGGGCTGCGCCGGACCACACGATCAAACCACGTCTGCAAAATTCAAAGGCGTCTCCTCCGCAGCGCACAGCGTAGGACTCCCAGATCCCATTTCTTGGAATGGGCACCATTTGTCTTGCCTGGCAGCATTTACTGAAACTGCTCCCATCGTCCTTAAACAGCACCTAAGGAGAACCTTCTCCCACCAGGGCTGCGAGGGGCCCCTCAGCCAGAGGGCCCTTTCCTGGGCGCGCTGGTACCTCTTCCCGGCCCGCAGCCGGGTTCATAAAATGCAACGCACCATCTCAGAAGAGCTCTTGAATTTGTCATTTATATAGAGAACAAAGCAGGCAAAGATTTTAGTGTCATTTAGGTAGCCCTGGTTTATCTTGTACCAATTCTTTACACTACATTGGTTCATAAAAATATTCGAACATTTAAAAACAAAAATAGGCTTAAACATCTGAATGATGTAGCTCCTACTATGCTTAAGGGAGGATCTTTATTTTAGAAACATGCAGGTTCATAAATCAGATAAGAATCTAACAGGTTCCATTTTACAGGTGACCTCTCGCCTTTTAGACCTATCTGCGGTGAGACGTTAATCATTTCCTTGAGCACCGCATATATAAAAGGAAGTAAAGACCCAGCCGTGCACAGTTGAAGAGGTGGAAGCGCAGCGCCACGGTCACGATGCTGCCCCTGGTTTTGGCTTTGCTGTCCCTCGCAGCGCTCAGCAGCTCGTCCCCTCTGCCGCCGGCCACCAAGGCTCCCCGCACTCTCGTAGTGGACTGCAGCGTAAGCTCCCTGATTCAGGAAACGCTGAACGACATCCAAAAACTAAAAGTTGAGTTTGTTCCGTTTTCGTAACAGCAGGTTCTCATCTCTGACTTATTGTTTTTAGTGTAACGTTTGCTAACTTCATTTTGTCAATCTGTTTCAGGGCCGAAATTTCATCATCGAAATGACATCTCTGGTAAGATCACTTTCTGGCTCAAACTGCAGCGTTTTGTGCTCGTGGTGTGGTTAATATGCTTTCTGGGACAAAACGGAAGGATGTGGTATTGTCAAAAGTCCACCGAGGACATCTGCAATTTCTTATGTCCTCAAAATAAGTCTCGCGTGGCTCGTAAGCGGCTCGCAGGCTTTGTGGGAGAACTCGGCAGGGCTCGGACCCTGACGACCGGCGTCCCCACAGTGCCCTGTGCATTTCACTGAGATAAATCCTCCTCGATGAGTAGTTATCAGTGCAAAATTATTTCCCTGAAAAATCAGTGCTCAGGACTATGTCTTAGGTAAAGTAAGCGCATAACAGCTTGCTTCCAGCCAGTGCTTGTGGTCTCTCCTTTTGTGGGGTAGGTTGTCAGAAAAGACGATCTCCCGGAGTCGGGTGAGAGGCAGGTACCTGCTGCCATTGAAAGGGAACGGAGGGGAGCAGGTTAGTCCCCTTGGCTTTTTTTGGAAAAAATATCCACATCATTAACAGACCAATTCCAGCAACAGCGTCAGCAACGAGTTTCATGAGCAAGCTCAACCGAGATGAATAGCAGGTAGTATGATTTGAGGTACTCTTAAACGTTACTGCCTTCCGCTGTCTAAATATTAAGGAGACAATTAAAAAAAACGGCCTCTGATTCTGTTTGATTCCACCCAGACAGTCTCACTCTGCACACAGATCCCTGGTTTTAAAGATACCTCCAGCCTTTAACAGAAGTCAGTAGAAAAGCACTGGGTTGCAGAATTGGTTGCCTACTCTAAGTGTCCCAAGTATTAATTATTAGCCTTAATTACTGAGATATACTATTTCAAGAAATAGGCATTTTAATTCCATTAACAGGCACATCCTGTGACAGCAACACAGTACAGAAAAGACGATAATGATGCCTTTTTATTCCAGAATGACATGGTAGAGCAGGAGGATAACGTAATCACCTATCTGGAAAGATTTATTCAAGTCTTGGAAACCAACAAGGCATCAATGGTGAAAATAATTGTCCAGAAGCTGCGGAGAATCCACGCTGCTAGAAATTCCTGCGTCCGCTGGACGGTATGTTTGGGATGGATTTCCTGTTAGATTACTACGAAAAGATACTCAGGTGTTTCTCCAGATTACAATGAAAATGTATGCGTAGTAAAAGCACGCAGCTCCCAGCGGATGGATGGATGGGAGCAGTGTCCACCTAGCAGCTGCCACCTGGCCACGGTCCGTGGTGTGGGACGAAAACGCCCGTCCCAGGTCTGCCAGTTTGCTCACCCTGGGGGAGAGTCACTTGAGCCTGTAAATTTAAACTGAACCCACTCCTTACGCTTTCTTACGGCACCGAATATTTTACCCAGAGGCTTTGCGATCCTAAAAGCAAGGGGGAAAGAACATATGAAATGAGGATCTAAACAAATCTGACTTTTGAAAAGAACAAAATCTGGCAGAGTCGCACAAAACCACTCAAGCACTATAGCAGACCTGTTAGCATTTTTTACACCAAAGAAATAACTACAGTCAGGAAATGGAATGTAACTTACGTGTCCAAATTATGGTCTTTAAATACTTTCTTTTTTTCATGTACCCCCTAGAAACTTGTCTGGGAGCTGATGGAAGGGGAGGATTTTTTGGAAAATTTGGAATATTTAGTAAAGTTCCTAAATCACAATGCCTATCTGGAGAAAAAAGCATAGTCTTCAAAGACGTCTGAAGCAGCCATGTTCCAGTCTGCCAGAAGACCTGATCTTTGCATATCTTTGTTTGCGTAACCTTGCTCTGATGAGTAAGGCTATTGAAGGACATTATTTATTCATATATATGTTCATATTAATTTATTCTATTTATTTGTAGACACTTTGAGTTATTTATTCATCTTTATAATGAAAAAATGCAAAAAATGTTTACTTTTGGAGATTGCTATTTAATAATGAATGACGAGGAGCTACATGGATCCTGTTTCCTTATCCCCATATCACACTATTTTCTCTATCACACTATGCAAAGCAACTTTTTCAAGGCTCGACCCTCCAGCGCCCGCGTCCTCCCAAAGTCGGGGCGTCCCTGCGCCCATCCAGGCAGCTCGTGGGCGGCCGGAGAAGCAGCCCGGTGGGTCTGCGACCCATCCGGACCCACGTCTGCGATGCAGACGCCGGCACAGCCCCGAGCCCAGCGGGAGCCTGGCTCCTATGAGCGCCTCACCAGCATTAACTGCCTAATTGAAAACTGGTGCCTAAGAAAGAGCCAGGTACATACCCTATTCCATATATTTTAACTGAAAGAAGTCTTCATATAGTCTGTTTTAGTGCTGTCATACTCTGGCTATTTCAGCATTGGGTTCTCACAGCTGGAGTTGCCTGCATGCCTTCAGTGCAGAGCTTTAAATCTTTTTGGAGGAGGTCAGAAAAATTTTCAAAGAGGAATCTTGCAAAAGGATGCAATTGTTACTTTTAAAATCATGCTTAAGTTCCTATATTAACTGAAGCGAAATAGAACGTTACTATTTTATGATTTCAGGGACAATCATTTTAAAATGTAAAAAAAAGGGAACTGCAAATTGTGGAAACATAACTTTTTCTTAAAGATCTGTGTGCTGCCAACACATTGCACATAAAATTTCCTTTTTTATATTTTAGAATAAAAGATTTGTGAAACTTTGATGCAAAATTATGAGATGTAATCAAGCTCTAATAGAAACTATGCAAAATAAATGTCTTGCACAAATGTATAACTAGCATTTTTTTTGTGACATATTACGGTGATTTAAAGAATATTCTGTTTAAACAAAACGAGAGTAATCTAATCAGGGTCTTCTGCTGGCTGGTGGGCTCTTAGCTCTTAGCTGCAGCTGTAACCCAGTTTTGGCCACAGCATTTTAAGCAAGATACAGATAAATTGGGGATTACCTAGAGTAAGCAACAGGAATAAAGAGATATTTTAAAGGAACATCTGAGCAAGGAATTGGGTACAAGAGAGAGGAACTGTTACAACCTTCCAGCAAATGAAACACTGCTAAGAAAGGGGCCAGGTTGGGAGGGGAGGTTGGAAATGGCCCATTTAGAGTAGATTAGACAGCCACCGTCTGGAAACAGCCTCGGCATAACCTGCTACACAGGTCATTCAGCCAGATAACGTGGGATCCCCAGCCAGTCCTTTCTACATTTTTTCCTGTTTTAGTGAAGAGCAAAATCTTCATCACTTAGGAGAAAAAGCTTATAACCATCTACTCCAAAGCTGAGGAACAACAGCAGCAATTTTCATTGAAAGATTATATTCTCTTCAAGTATAAAATCTACTTTCCCTGTATGACCTTCCATTAATAGGAACACTCTTCTTTACTAATTAGTATTTTAGCTTGTCTTTATTTCCAGCAAATTAATATGCCCCTTCCGGATTCCAGTAAAGGGCAGCTTTTTCCTACCTATGCATTTGCGTTAACCAGAGGAATGAAAGCAGCAGAACATCTGGTGTGGATGGTCAACAACCAGATGGGTAAAAAAATGGTTGGATGATTTGGCTCAGAGGATAGTGGATAATGGGTCAAACTCTACCTGGAGGCCAGTAGCAAGCAGAGTACTGCAGAGTCTGGCCTGGGACCTGTCCTGTCTAATGTCTTTACCGAAGACCTGGAGGGGGCAAGGAAGTGCTTGCTCATCAGATTTGCAGATGACACCAATTTGAGTGGACCAGTCAATACCTTATTAGGCTGGCAAGAGATTTTAATTGTAATCACTAGAAGAGAATCCAATAGGAACTAAAGACTCTGGAGAATATTTACTGTTAACTTTTAATGCATGCAACAGGTCTGAAGAATTTTTTCCCCCAGAAAGAATAGCACATCTAGATTCACTGTGAAACAATAAAAATATTATAAAGACCACTCCCTCATTCCAGCGCTATGCAAGAATAAATAATCCTCAGGACTGTACCAAACAGAAGGCTCTGAGGAAGATACTAAATAGTCATATAAACGGCTTGTTTTAATGGAAGTTTTCTCTTGTACTGTTTCCATTTTAAGTAAGAAGACTCCTTTCTGAAAGCTGCTTTCAACTCATTAGCTATCCAACAGAAAGCACATCTACTGGCCCTAAACAAACTTAGGCCAGTTGGGTATTTACAGTGTTTTGCAGAGTAAAGACCTATTAGGTCGGAAAGAAAGCATGGATTTCCAGTGATGACAAAGATGACTTTTAGAGGTCCAGACTTCAGCACACACTACTTGGTGGTTAAGAAGGTGGTTAAGAAGGGACCAGAGGCATTTTACCCTGGTTAAACATTTCATGCTGTGACCTCTTGAAACTCCAATGCACTGGCAAAACTGAACTTCATCTCCTCCAAATGTATAGACTTCCATCATTTCAGGAGAAACCTATCTTTAATAGACAGCTGCTGGTCAGACAAACAGCAGCTGGACAGCTGTTGTGCCTCCCTTCCTGCAGCTTCTGGCAGCGAACACGCTCGCGGCTACCATCACCGCAGCGGCCTTAGAGAACTGCGGACAGCCATGCACCCAGACAGCACCTTTCACGTAAGTTTTTTAAAATGCTCTCTATAAAGAAATAAAATTACTCTCACTATAAATCCAGCATGTTACCCTATGTGATTTCATCCAAGCTCTTAGGCTGGGGTAAACTGCAGAACGAGCAGCTTGCCTGTTGTTTCAGTTAACTCATGCAAACAGTATGTCCTAAGATCTGGCATGCATTTTTTCTCAGAAAACAGGAAAACAAAGACCGTCTTAAACTGACACTTGCTGCACTCTAGATGGCACTCCTTTCCTGCACAACACCACTAACTCGCGCAGGACTGATGACAAGAATGATAGAAAAAGGGGGAGGAAAGGAAGAAAGGTTGCGAGTTTATTATTAACACGGACTTTTAATCATCTTTTTCTGACTATTACTACAAAGAGCTCAGAACTGTAATAGAAAGTGAAGACAGACTTCGGATTAGCTGTTTTCTGAACAGACCCGAGAAGGGGCTCTGGTGCCCAAGGCTCACCTGCAGTGCCCCAGCTATTCCCGCTGACAAAGTATTACCTCTTTGTACAAACTCCAAGTTCCAAACATTCATGATTCTTCCATATTTTGTATTCTGGGGAATTCTGTGCGCTTGCTTGCTTAGCCTGGCTTCTCGAAACTCCCTCTGTCAACAGTCACAGAAATTCCTCAGCTATTGAAAAAAGCTGAACAGTCCTGTTTATAACATCAGTGTTACCAAAGGACTAGAGAACAAAAGGGCTTAATAACATAGGGCAAAAGTTAAGAGAGAAAACAGCACTGCTGCAACCATGTCAAGCCTAAAGCACCTAACAAGACCCCCCAGACAAAACACTGGCATAAATTGGGTGTGAGCAGAGCGAGTTATTAAACACATGGTGACAACGATATAGTACACACTTCCAGTCCTTGCAGCACTACCAAAAAATGCGTCCTGTGCAGAGCATGTGGAGCTGCTTTCTTAAGTTTCATTATATTGATAATATCTTGCTAGTCCTGTCTAGAGCTAAATGCTAGAGCATTTTGACATTAACTCATGATATGTTTTCCAAGTGGCTGAGTATTAAAAGGAATAACATTGTCCCAAATGGTAATCAGTGTGAAAATTATTTGATAAATGGATTTAAGAAGTGTCAGTATTTACCTAATGGTTTAGATGAACAAATAGCCTAAAAGTCGTTTTTACCTTGTGGTTCTGGCTATTAAATCCTTGTATGGAATAAAACCATGTCGAACCAGTTGTCAGCAACTTCCCCTGGGGCAAATGTTGATCCAGACAAAGAGTGAGAGACGCTGAAGGAGACAGACTACCTTCACTTGTTTTGAGGAGACAGAGCCTTGGAAAGACAGGCAAATCTTCTCTCCTTTTTGCAGTACATCAGAATCCCACCCTCAAGCATCTGCTGTTGAGAGCATCCCTTGGCTGCGTTACTAAACAAATATTTCCACTGTCGTTTCAGTCCTTTCTACATTGCACGTACATGCTCACATGTGCATATAAAACCAAGCAATTAATTAATTTTGTGAAGTGATACATAAGGACCCAAGTACGATTAATGAAGCGATGGACTTTTCCCCCCAGAATGATAAGTTGCAGTTGACAGCTGAGATTAAAGACTTACACAGCACTGTCAGAAAAATTAATTATGTCAGGATAAGATCCAGTCTTCACACTTACTAATCATGATGAAAAAATATTTTGCTTTATTTGCAGGTCAAAGAAAAATTATTTGCTATAGAGGGAGGGAAAAAAAAAAGTAATCAGTATGGTTTTGAAAGGCTTTCGTACATCACTGTTTACCTCTCCGCTCCCATGCTTCCTGCCAAAGTAACATTATAGAGATGTAGACAGATGTTTAGGTCCTATGGGCTTCCTCTTCAGCTGATGTTAACTACACAGGCGCTGAAACCATTAAAACTGTGATAATTTACAACAGTATAGGATCTAGTCTCATCTGATAAGAAACAGTGAGCTTCATTACTGTGTTACTCCAAGTGGAATAATTTCCTCAGATATTAATGTTATTCTTTTACATTGTCTTGTACCTCATTAGTGCCCTTGTACGCTGTAGTACTTGCATTGAAGGGTTGTCCTTGAGTTAGAAGCTCTAAGAAGCTAACTAGGACATTAATCACAAATGCTTCTAAAATCAGATAGGCTGCTAATTCTACTGCTGAAGTTGTAGTTTATTTCCTATTTTTAATGATCTAGAAATGAGATAAGATAGTAATCACATCCTGCACTTACTCCGCTTCTCTATATAAGTGAACTTAATATCTGCCACTAGAGATGAGCTTGAAAACAAGGCATTTTTCAGATAGCAAGGCTTGAGCTCCCAAATACACCACCTTTAAAATGTACCTTTACATGTTCTTGTTACTACTTAGCCTTAGGGCATGCAGTTGCTTTCTTCCTCTGAAGGAAAAACCATTTTTGCAAAACAAGACTACATCTACAATAATTGATGAAATGCTTTGTTTGCTTGAAGCTGAAAAGGATAGTTTAGAGGTAAATCATTTTCCACTTTTCTTCACAAAATTTTTTGTAACTTGTAACTGTAAATTTGTAACTACCTGATTTCTGTCATTTCTAGATGGCGTTCATCACACCGACTCACATAAAGGTAAGAAGCTATTGCTTACTATTCTATCATTATCAGAGTATCCAAAGGGATTCGTGATTTACAAACTTAAAAAGGACTATTATATAGTGATCTCTTATATAACAGGTCTAAGGACATTTAAAGGCAACACAAAATAATATCTGAGTTAGGGACTGCCAGCTGGTGAGTACAGGCTAAGTGGTAAGGCAGGGAGGGAGCTCAAGTAAATAAGCCCAGCCAGACCTCATTCTTACTGTTGATGGCAAAGGAACAACACCAGCTTGTGCCAAATCTTGAACGAGGAGTCTGGCGGAGAGGTACAGAGCAGCTCTGGGCAGAATCTGGGCAGGCTAAAAAAGAGCTGTGGGTCCATTAGCAACCATGGGTGCAAGCGAAGGGAAAGAATCTGATCCCAGAAATTTTCCCCATCCCTAAGGATGGCACAGACACACCATTAAAGAGAAGATCAAAGAATAGCTCAGAGGACAGATGTTTTACCTAGGTTATCAACTGCACTGCTGCTGCTTTCCCAACTACCGATACAATATCATATTTTAAGAAGATTACTAGAACATGAGTAACACCCCATCCTAATTGCTAATAAGGACAAATAGTATGTCCTTCCTCAATTTTTTTTAAAGTCGTTTTAATGCTTTACATAAGGAGTTTCTGTTGATATTTGTAAGGTCTGGTCACCAAATGACTGGCTAATACAACAAAAAATGCTTAAAGTGATGATCTGTAAGGATCCTACGCCCAAAGAAAAATCACTCTGATTTTGACAGAATTGAATCAAATCCCAAATGTTATCAAATTCACAATTGACAGAAACTGGAGCATTTTACTGGAAAATTTGCCATTATAATAGCCATGAATACTGTTTTTATAACATGACCTCTTAAAAGAAAGTATTAAAAAGATAATCAGATTAAAGAAGTTAAGATTTCCAGGGAAAAAAAAGAGTTGACATATTCAGTATGATTTATCAACAATTCTTTTAAGAAAAAAGAAAGCTATCTGCTTGTAAAATCGAACACCTTTTACTTTCCCTATTTCTCCTAGAGTCAAATTTGTGCAGACAGTAACACTGAAAAATTTATTAAGGAACTAGAAAAGATACCCAATTGTATGTGTATGAAGAGAGTTAAAGCAGGTATGGAAAGGCTACAAGAAAACTGTCCAAGTTTGAAGGTAAGCTTTCACTATTTATTTGATTTTTTTTTTTTTTCAAATATTTTCTTGCACCTATCAATGTATCCATTTTTTTCTGCTTGTTGATTTTGTTTGGTCAGCTTCCCACTCGTTCTTATTGGGAGCTAAATCCCAGTAACGGCAAGATGACAGACTTCTCCCTAGCTAAGTAATGCAGCTGCAGCCAGCAGATTGCACCAATATCTTCACCTTCATTTTTGCATATCACGGAGAATAAGGCGTATTTCTTTAATGGAATCTATAGATATGCTGAGAAAACATAAGCTGCTGTCCTTATGATTGTAAAGAAGCCAGTAATGCTTCTGCAAAAGTTAATTTCCCCGAAGGAATTAAAGAAACATCAGTGGAAGCTGTTCCCTAACACCTTGCCTGTCACACAACTTTGCACTCACCTCTTGCTAAATTTTAACTCGAAGTTTTGAGATTTGGAAACAAAGAAATTGTTCATCCTTTTTAATTATGACCAGCTGTAGCCTCAAGGAAGAATATCAAGGTTTATCTGTCATGAACGAATTCTTTCTTACACAGACCATATTAATATCACCCAGTTAGACCTGCAGTAATGATGACGGTTTTATTAGATGCAATTAATAATGAACAAAAGAGCCAGTACAGCTTGTCCTTGAGCAAGAACAATGCAATGAATATCAGAAAAGATATAGACCAGGAATACTACAGACCAAGGAATCTGCCTTTGGAATACAAAAGACAGACAGAGAAAATAAGGTGACAGAAAGTAGCTTTTGTGTATATTCTCCAAGCAGATGTACTTGCAACAGTGACTGTACTTAAACAACATTTTCCTGAAACAGAGAAATGGGCTGTAGAGGGAAAAGCAGATCTGCACCAAGCTGCTAGCTATAGCAAGCTGCAGAAGAAAGCAAGTCTAAACCTATCGCCTAATCAGCGGCACTCAAATTCATGCTGAACGCCATCCTACTGCAACTGAATTGTCTTTCTGCTTAATATTAAGAAGTAGTATGATACGATGGTGCTGGGATCCCGCAGTGCATTCCAGGGCTCACTTTGAGTATCCAGGATTTGCACATTATAGGAAAGGTGTTTGGACTTGACTTGCTGTCTTCCCGTTCGGCAGATACAGCTCCCCACAACAAAGGGGAAAAAATTGCAGTACTGTGCAAGCTGAAGGCAAATAGCATGGTTTTCTTTTACTAATGATTTGTAGGAGTCATTTGGAGTTGGCGAAAAGCAGTTAGCCTGCCTTTATGCTCTGTGCTAGTGATGTTATGGAAGCAATAAAGAAAATGTAGGATTTGGATGGAATTCTTCCATAGCTTATATATCAGAAAAGAATCTATCCTTTTCTCTTAGAAATCCTCGCACCATGACAAAAAATGCTCAGAGACGGAGAAAACAGATTTCCATCTATTTAAAGAGAGACTGGAAAAGTTCTTGAGATGGATCAACCACAATATGGAATGCAAGAAGGTTGTGATAACTGAACCGGATTTGTATACAGATGACAAATGCACCTGTCATGACTCGCGAAAATATCGAAAAGGATCACTCTAAGAAAAAGTCATCCTTGCAGTGACGAGGGTGGGTGNAAAAAAAAAAAAAAAAAAAAGAGATGGCTGTTTTAAATCAGAATCTTTGCTGAGTGTTAAAGCCAATAGAAAAATTAATACTGTAAACAGTAATTAAAACTTTATATAACAAGTATGGCCAAGTGTCATGATTTATATCATTCACAGCTATTGAAAGTACAAGTTAGCTATGTCATCAGAGATGCATAGACAGGTGTGAAGGTTGTGTTATTTTGCATCTAGGGGAAGAAAACATAACCTTCATCCATAGACCATAAGGTCATTCAAATACTTTGTTAACTGGGGCTAAGAAAGCAGTTTCCACAGGCTACATGCTGCCAGGTAGCTCAAGACTCACGAAATTCAGCAGAAATTTGAAGGACCCAACATGGCCCTTGAGAGCAATCCACTGAGGAGCAGGGAGGATTTTGCAAACTCTTTCTGTATCTAAAGTGCCTGAGAGGAAAAAGACACCCACGATACAGATGGTCCGCTTTAACCTACACAGTACTAAAAATCAATGCTTTTAATTTCTAGTATTTAATAACAAGCTTTAACAATCTGATTAAATAAATCTTGAGGTTTCATGTGACTTCCACATCTGTTGCAATATTTCCTCACAGCATATTGAATAATTTTTGCTGTTAATTTTTCAGATCTTTACAGTATACAGCAGTTACACAATTTATGACTAAGTTTATGACAGTTTATGACTAAAGCCAGAATGGTGCTGAATCACATGCTTTTAAAAAGATACAAGGCATATTTCATGAACGAGAACCTGCACAGCTCTGTGTACATCAGTACAAACTAGGTGCCAGACGCTGGGGTTTTTGATATGTATTTATATCCTTGCAAAACAGTATAGGCTTAGGCAGAAAAATAAAAGGCAACATCTTAAAAACAGAGACTATCTAGACACGAGCTAGTGGTAAAGAATAATGCTGGTCATGGCAATATCTGCACTTACAGTCCGCAATAACAATACCAAGATACCAGATATACGAGATCCTGAACAACCAACCTGCAGCTGACCACAGAGCAGAACTAGGATTGCCTGCACAGTCCGTCGGCCAGGCATAGCACTTGGGATTTAACGAGGCAATCTTAGCAGCTCTGAGGTTACTTGCAAGGTGAAATGATTGACTGACAAGATTTCCTTTTAGTGGGGCTAGCATTTCTGTGCGGATCATCTAGTTTTCTCAGTGCCAGAGGAGCATCACCATGGGTTTCCCAAGGGCTGCTTCCAGGATGGCACCATCTCTGTGTATAGGCAGCAGTGAAGGAGAAGGAGTCCCAGGAACCGCAGAGATTTCAAGGGTTTTGTCCTCAAGACTTAAAGAAGATAGGGGGAATCCATGAGGGTCTCATGCCGTACAGCTATCATCTCTAAATACAGAAAGAAATAGTTTGCCGTAAAACTGATCCAAAAGACAGTAGCTTGTATCATAAAGGAATCTAACTACTATCAGTTGGATAAAAATCCATAATTCTTCTCAGCCTAACAAAAGGCTGAGAGAGGAATTCAAATCTATTGTGATAAAACATGACAGAGTCATCAAATGATCTTCAACTCAGAAACAGCACAGGCACCAATTTCCAAGATAAATCTTATCTTGGTGCTCAGACATTTGCTACCACTGAACGAGCCTCACCACTCTTGTACTTGTAGAATACCTAACTTCTATGAATTTGTAGGACAAGGATATGTGTTGAAATCATTAACAATAATGAAAATCACTCATTATGAAAATAGAATTTATCACAAATGTACTATACATATGAAATTTATACATACACAAAAAAACAGAAGGTTTATATGGCTGCCTGTAATATCTTTAACACTAAACACCAAGTCTAGAGCTGATGTCAGAACTGATTTTGGCAGTTTGCTAAGAGATGGCAAGAGGGAGAAAGACACAGCATTAATAAAAGCCACGTGGAGAGTAAAGAAAATCTGTTGTATTGTCATGCTTGAATCCAAACACAAGTACCTCTAGGATGCTCTAAAGACCCAGAAGGGCATCCTGAGGTTAAAACAGCATCCGAAATGGGGTCGCAGATTTCTCGGTTTAGCTGTCTGCATCTTTCCACATCTGATGTAAGATGACCACTTCGGAAACACCCACATCACAGTGATCTTCGAAAGTTGAAATGAAATGATAAATTAAGTGAAGCTCAAAGCCTAAGAAAACATTTATATTAAAAGTACAAATGTAACTTGAATTGTAGCAGTGTTCTGAAGTGCTCTATTCCATAAAGCAAGTAAAAGATGAGCTTTTGCCATCACGCACGAAAGACTGGAACCTACAGAAAGAGACAAACCTGCTAAATTACTGTATTTGAATTATTCACAGTGCATACAGTAACTGCAGCCAGCTACTAACCTTCCCCTCAGAGCAGCTGATGAGTAATACTCGAATTTGTTCATACGCTCAGCTCCATCTCACCTTACAGAAGACGTGAAAAACCATCAGGCTGAAAACAAAACACTTTTAGACTGGATATCTTCCATTATTTTTCAATCTTGAAGCCACTGTGTAATGTCATCTGTTTGCAGTTTTACCACAGTCTTAGTGTTTTACCCTAAGTCTTTAGATGAATCTTCCTCGCCCACCCAGTCCAGCCATTTCAAAGAATAATTGTACAAGAGAGAAAGCAACTGAAATGAAGAGGCCTTAGGTTAGCTTCACAAAACTTAGACCTGAGTTGGTCACAAAACCACAAAACAAGTCCTCCTGTCCAACCTCATGAGGAAGACAGAATAAGAGCACAAAAATTTCTGGAGCTGGCCTGTTTACCAACATACATGTTAACGGCTACTCAGTATTCGCAGAATCTGTTGGTATTACTTTCACACCAATTTTCTAAAAATCACAAATGTCGAAAACAGATAAATATACCAGATAGTGTGTGAACTGTCACAGCTGACAGAAGCGTAATGTTCTTTCTGAAGGAGAAGATTTTTAGGAGCTCATAGCTGAGAAGGTCTTTCCATTACCTGTTGTGGTCAGGTTCAGTGAGACAAGTTTGGGTTTTCCTACTGAGCATTCAGCCTGTGCTAGCAGCTTCTCCATTATACTAAAATTAATTTTCAAAATTCGGAACATGACACTTGGGCTTACCTCAGAAGCTACAATATTCCATTGACTTTTGTCAGAAAGTCCCGTATCATCCCCATCATGATTCATATTTGTTCTGTTAAGCCAATAAAGGGAAAAATAAACACTTATGCTCACTCCTACTGTGTCCACTCCTAACTCTAATTCATGTATATGTATTTACTTTTCAATACATCCACTTGCAAATCTTGCATCAAATAAATTCAGGAAAAGGAACAAACTCAAAATTAAATTTTAACCATTCAAATTAGATATCTAGCAGCAATTTATTGACTTTATGAATGCATTTACTTCGAATGTACAACATTTCTCATATGCATTTCCCATACACAAAACATTTCCCTTCCACAGTACCAGGTACTGCCCTTGACAGGGCCAGGCCACCTCTGCCATCACTGACATGATCTAAGATAACTTCAGAGCATGATATTCAATCTTTGCTCATCCAACCACAGATTTTCCATGAAGTAAGAACTGCAATAGCTGGGCAAACACACAAGCTCCTTGGTTTCCTATATATGGAAACACTAAAAACTAAGTAATTCATTCCACAAGGTATGGGAAGTAACAAGTATTTGGAAAGCAAATACATCTTTTTTTCCCAGGAAAAAAAAGCCAGGATATACACATTTATTTAATTAACAAAACACAGAGAGAAAAAATTCACATTATCATAAAACATTTAATAAAAGAGCAAGCAAATGAAACAGCTGGCCTGTCCTTTCACAGTGACACTTACTGTAAGCCTCTAAGTCGCAAAAAGTCCATGTAAACACAAGGCCTGCGCAAAGTGCTCCAAAATCTAGTTCTGAAAATGAGTCTTTCATAAAAAGCATCTCCTTGCAGATCTCCATGAGAAATTAGAACAGTCCCATCTTGCACACACACAACCAAAACAGCAAGTTTTGTAGAGGAAGATAGTATCTTCTCCCTGCCCAGCCAAAAGGCACGTTCTTTGAGGACCAGCTGCCATTCTGAACGTTTGCATCTTCTTCTCCCACAAAACTAATCTGTTTAATAAAAGATATTATTTCTCTCTGAAAACCGGATCTTACTATCATTCATAGGCCTCAGAGGTTTCAGAGCACAGGAGAGCCTAGCTGCCACACCTTTGCACATGGAAAACGGCAAAATCCCCGCTCACTACACGAGGCTTATGAATAAAATACTCAATAACTTAATCACAACTTGCAAACTAATAAAGTGCTTGTCAGAACTGCAAAGGAGTTTAATCTAATCTCACTGCTTACTTGTTTCACATTCTGCTTCACCACCACCTCATTCCATAGGTTTCCAGATCACATGCAAGTTCACAATATTCAAAATTGAACCATACTGGTATCACCTATTACACCCCCACACACATCCCATTTGGCACATTTTGGGAGAAATGGGTTTAGAAGACCTGTGGGGGTGAGGAGAGGGAGCTGGATCCCTCGCACCCAACATCACATGGCAACTGGCTCCTACACAGTCATCAAGTATTTGCTGACAGTAGTATATTAAGTTAATGGTTCCCTTCCCACCTCTGCAGCTAACCCCTTTCTTGTATCATCAGCCCCTGCAAACAATGCACAGGAGACAACTGAACTGAAAATGAAATATAATATTCATAAAATATTGCAGACAGCTCCCACTTCTTTCTCAGTAAGTTTTAACTGGAAACGAGTAACATATCAAGTTTCTGTTCCAGTAGATGAGTCAGACTTCTGGTGCAAATTATATTTATAAATCAGAATTCACTTCCTGCACTTTCCAATACTTGCTCTAAAAGCTACGGTTCTCGTGACCATTCGGACACTATTTCGCACTGATCATCCAACAGGAGAGCAAACAACATGCTGAAGCGAATCAGATTAAACCCTGGAATGAATATCTCAGAGGATGGAATAGCATTAGGTTATGGTAAATGTAAGAGACCATGCTTGAGTTTAAAACACGACAGTCCCATTGCAGTCAAATAAACTACTCTTGTTTAACAGCCTTTACTGAGACTGCCCGTGGTTTGCTGTAGTCGAACTGTAGCTCCAAGGACTAATGTTTGGGGTAAAGGAACTCTTTGCAACAGGTCACCGCTTACACTCCTTAAGGTGTAATATGAGATGCTCATATTATACAAGCTTCAAAACAACCACAAATTCCTGAAGACTAAACCCATGGAAAGCTGTATCTGGCATTCTTCGTATTTCTAAGGGGTAAAATAACCAAGCAAAATTTAGAGAACATGCAAACAATTAATACAGCTCCACTTCCCTGGCATCTTCTAGGATGTCAGAGTATGTATTCTATTAAAACAGTCAGAGCTGGGTAGAGACTTTAAAAATAAACATTAAATATAATGTTAATGTTTCTATAGAGAAATAAAGAGGCATAATTTAGTGTGATTATTGACATGATTTAGCATGGCAATTTGAAATTGTTGGCACCCGCCTTCATTGAGTTAAGGAGAAGACTTGTATGAGTCTGGCCTACAGGATTTGACCCAATGGAGATACAGTCAGATAACTTCAGCATTTAAGTTATTTCTTCCCAATGATATATCAAAGGGTAAATACTGCAGGCACTGAGGTTACAATATCTACTCATCTTGTCTGATTTTTTTTTTTTTTTTTAAAGATATGTAGAGCTGTTGGCCACTTCCTTGAACAACGAATGTCATGAGCTGCAGTGGGCTAAAAGTGCAGGTTTATTAAAAGTTGTCACACCTTTCTTTAATAATAGTAGAGCTAAAGACAGAGTGGAATGAAACTAATTTAAAAAACAATATACTAAGCATCCCACTCAAGGACAAACATCCTTCATCAGAAGACTTAATCAGATCTGCCCTTCATTTTCTGCAAAAGACTTTTAATCTAATGAATGATCCTTTAAAATACAACTGTGTATATGTTTTTCTGCTTCTTTTGTGAGGCATCAGCACGAAAAATACTATGATAAAGACTAAGATTAAAAAAAAAAAGTCAATGGAAGAAATGACAAGGAATAAATTATTTGAGCTAATGGCCCATCAGTAATCCATAGACTAAAACTATGGTTACCATCTCCGGCAACTTTAACCATGTATAAAAGGTAAAAGAATTTATTTCCCAAAGACTTGAGATCTACAGAAACCCAATCTAATTCTGGTCAGAAACAATCCTGAACCAAAATCCATTCTCCATATCCAATTTCCTACGTTATTGAATTTTCATCCAGACTTTGAACCTTTTAAATACAAATACTCTGAGTATCCTCAAAGACTATGGGGAAAAAAAAAATCTGGGTCTAATTTTCTCAGCAACAGCACAATCTTCATTTTAATAACTTCCATAAGTACTAGACTCTCATATCTTAAAGTGTGTCTCATCTGTAATAAATTTTGCATGCAAGATTTTATTCATTTTTTTAACTTGCAATTAAACGTTCCTATTCTGTTCCTATGGCAGGGACTAATTTTCTATGTATTGCAGAGAACTCAGTAAGGGCCTCTTTGAGTAGAACGCCCTGCTGAGTGCAGTTTTAACCACCTACCATCAACAAATAAATAAAACAGAAATAAAGGGAAATCCCTCTCCCTGTCCTCCTCCGCCCTCAATTATCTGTAAATGCATCATCTCTGTAATTTTTCTGATCTAAACTTCCATCCAGCCATCGCCCTCTTTCAAAAACACACAAGACACATCCTACTGAATTCACTGGAAGGCTAGTACAAACCACACCTTTTGGACATTGATAACTTGCATTTACTGTCTGTAAATCCAGACATACTATTCTTGAAGAGTTCTAGTCCCTCCAGAAGCTGCTCTTAATTTCAAACATAAGAAAATAATAGTTGTTCCTCCTCAGCTTAAATATTATTTAAAATGTTTGGGTTTTTTTTTTTTAATTCAACAACTAGAATTACCAGTGCAAATTGTTTTCCCACTGGTCAGACGGCTATTTTGATATATCTAGCAAAGTCCAAATTACATCATGGAAACAAACCTACCTTTTTGCTTCATTTTTGCTGCCAAGATGCTGTATAGAATAGAGTCACTTGTGGTCATCTACTTAAAAACATGGTCCGTGATGGAAGAAGTTTAACAAATATTTTAGCTTTTGAGAAGTTATAAAGGAAGGCTATTAGCTAGAAAATAAAAAAGAAAGAGGTGTGACACTGACAGAGACCTCCCTCAGATAAAAGTGTGAGATAAGATTGTGGTTGAAGAGCAACAAGAGAAAACAACATATGCAGTGGTCATTGCTGTGCCTCAGTTTCCTGTGCAGTCCAGCCTTCATTCCCAGAAAAGCTTCATAAAATAAAATTAAACACATCTTACCTTTGTCTTTCAGATGAATGCAATGTTGCTGAAAGGTGCAAGATTGATTACTCTGGACAAGGAATTCTGCATTCCTGGAAGAGGACACGAAAGTGATGCCTTCCTCAAATTACCTCGCTGCTAACCCAAAGAGCCTCACTGCAGAGTCCACTGCTACTCGCTTTCTCTGCTGGGCCGAAGAGGAAGGGAAGTGGTTTGTCTTGCAAAGCTGGTTTTGCTGTGGACTGGTAATCCACTAGAAACTATAATGCAGTTTCCAGAAGTTCAAATGGCTTTTTTGTCCTGTGATCTAGCCCGGATTCAAATCAATCATCAGAAACATCGCATAGACAATATTTAGTCAGCTAAACTTCTCGGTTCGGCAGAATTCATGTTTACATGTGAGCTGTTCTGTTTCTGCAGCTTTCCAGTCAGGAGGGTATTTCTTTACTTGTGTCAAAATTCATTAAAATGCAATGCTAGGTACTACCACCATTATTATTCATTTGCAAAAGTTTGAAATTATGGTTTATCATTTTAATAATGCAACGATAGTGACATATCAGGTACTTAGACGTCTACAAACACTCAACATCATGTGAAAAATTCTGGTCACAACTGACACTTGCAGAACTAATGGCTGCTCTGTTATGACACATCTCTATAAAACACTATTTTAAAAATATTGTATCAAGTTCCAAAGTGCTTTTACAAACACCGCTTTTCAGTTTTTCTGACAGTAACCTATAGCTGTTGATCCTGAAATTCCACCCCAAGCAGGGCGCACACGGCGCACCGAGCGCAGCACGACGCTCAGGTAAACTGTTCCCACGGGGCTCGTCTGCCTGTGCCGTGCTCACGGAGCCTGGCAGCGCCTCGGCGCTTCCTCAGACTGGCTAGAGGGGGCTGCTTCAGCTGTGCTTTCCCACTCAACTTCTACATGTAAATCATAGCCGAGCTTAGAAGTTAAGCTGTGGGCCTGCACCAAACAACACCAGCTCAGTTGCTGCAAAAGGACTAAATCCTTGAAAAAGGACAGATAGCCTCTGTAACCCTCCCATCCAGACCCACAGAAAAAATCCTTGCTGAAAGCACCTACACAATCCACCTTATGTTTACTACATCCACCTTGGACTAAACTTGCCTCTTACCATTTTTGTTTTATCAGACAGGTTAAGGAATTTATTTATTTATTTATTTATTTATTTACTAACAGGACAACTAAACAGTAAGGTCCATGTATTCTAGGAACACAGAAACACGTATCTGGTATTTAAAGAGAGTAATGATGGTGTCTTTGAGGGGAAGAAGTTTTTAAAAATCAAACTTTAATGCCTACCTTTGATATGCTGAACTACAAAAGTTTCAAGAGTGCTTCCACCACAGGATGACTCAAACCGCACCCTACAATCGTTTCAGTGAGGGACCCTGCCACCAAAAATCAAGCAAACTATCTATGAATCAGAATAAGAATTTAGGACCAGGAATTGTACAAAAATATTAAAACACCAAAGGCTTAAAACAATATATGAATCACATCTCATACCTTTTCTTTCCCCCTTGAACTACATTTGTTGCTGTCCGTCCGTCCTTTCTTCTTCTGTCAGTTTTGGATTGCAATTGCCCCTGATTAAGGGCCTGGTGCTTGGTGCTTTCTGCAACACAGCTGCTATAGCTTGGTGCTGCACAAATGAGAACAGTGACAAGTATCATCTCTCTTTTCTTTTGTCCTCAGTGACCTTTTACTGCACTATTTTCTCATCTTTCACCTCTTTCTCAGTTTTATTCACCGTTTGCTTTTCAGTTGATGTTCCACCCATCTCCTCCCACCGTGCCGGTACGCGTTTCCCTCTGCGCTCCCTGGCATCCGGGAAGCCAGCTCTGCTCCTTCACTGCTTCCCTGCATCCTCGCTGCACCATCGAAGCTCTTCCTCTGGTCACCTGCTGCTGACTCTCCTGGCACTCTCCTCCTACGCTCTCCTCCCATCTGAGCTGGAAGGAGGGAATATCTGACCCTTTTGGGCATCTCCCTGCTAGCTGGCTCTTTCCTGCTCTGTCTCCCCTCCCGCTGAAGCTTGTCACTCTTCTCACTGGGTTCTCTGGTACCCAGCGCTCCCGTTACAGGACAGGTACAGACAGAAACACCCACTGCAAGGTTCACAGCAGGTCCCTTTTTTGAGATGCTCCCCCCCTGTTCCCGGCTGACAGGGGGGCTCTCTAGCTCCTTCACTCCCTTTCCCAGCTCTCTCCACTGCAAGCTTGTCATGGCACAGCTGGGTGGCTGCATACCTACAAATGGCCTAAATTGTTTCCCCATGTGCTGAGGCTGCTTCTGGTTGCCAGAAAGGTCTCCTCTCCCATCAGAGGCACTGTTTTCTCATGTTCTTTGGAGCTACTGCCAATTCAGAGGGGAGCCCTATGTTTTTCCCTAACCATGAAGAACATCTTTAGACTTTTTTCTCCCTTCTTGGGGGGAGTCTCTGCAGATCTCCCTTGAGCTCTGCAATTCTGGGGTCCTCCTTGCTCCTGCCTCCCACATAGTAGCCCCAGCTACCCGCTCTGCTTGCAACGAGCAACCTTGGATCAAAAAGATGTAGCACCAGAGTGTGAAGCTGGCAGTAATGTCACAGTTCTTTCTCCATGCTGGCAGGAGGTCACGCCAGACCTGAGGAGTGCATGGGCTTGAAGGTAGGGAAGAGCAAGATGGGGAAATGCACCATCCCTACCCCAGCACCTAGCACAGGTCATCCTTACCTTAGTAAGCCCCAATTCTGTGCATCTGTCTTAAAAAAAAAATGTTTCCCCAGGTGGCAGATATCACTGAGTGTGACAAAATGATCTTGGGCACCTGAAAGAAGAAGTTAAGAAGCAGTGACAGAACTACCAATTTACCTGGTTACTCTCTTACATGTCAAACTGCTGATATGAATAGGGCTTCCCTTAGGTACCAGCTGGACATGGCAACCATACTCGTGAGCAATAAAAGCTGCTAAAAGTAGGTAAAATGTCTTGTCTTTACTACAAATAATGTGCCAAGGAAACAAGGTCATTGCTGTCTTCTCCTTCTCCAAAAGGATATTGCATCAACTTATTGTAGTAATTATTTGGTGCTTATGATTTATAATATTGAAAAATATTTTTTCTGTCACAAGTCATGCCTGTCACTTTGCCTTTTCAGCACCAACAGAGCCTGTTGAGGGGCAGCATGACAGATTTACCCACTGTTTCTTCTCTATAACAACACACTGGTTATTTTAAGACAGTTAAGGAACTAGAACCAGTCACAGGGAAGAGAAGTCAGTATTTTATTAGCTAAGAATTTGTTTCTAATATCACTTGAGATATTTTAAGAGCTTTGTTCAAAACGGAAGTCCTTTATTTAGAAGAAAGCTGGTTTCTAGGAAACGATTCTTCCCCTCCAAGTACTGAACACTTTCAAACCATTCAAGTTGCAACCAATGCTTTGGCTCAGCTAGTCCAGCTGGATGTGATCAGACACAGCACTCCCCAGGGTGTTTCCTAGATGCATTTTCAGTTTACATGGCACACAATGTATTTCAGTGGCAACTCCACCTGCAGCGAACCTCTAGCAGAGGATATTCTACACTGCTGGTGAGAACCTCAGCAAGGTTCACTTTCAGCTCTACCATAAGACTTCAAGACAGCTGAAATTAAGTCTAGGTGAGGGCAAGTGTTTGACAGTTCCAGCTTTGAAGAATTTCATTCTTCCTTTTCTTGGCACTGCTGCTGTTGGTCATCTCACAAAGGCAATAAAACAATAGCTTTCTGTTACAGATAACGGCAGAAGTAGAGGCGGTCTCCAGACTACTTCTAGTGTACCTAAGAGAAATACAACTACTACCAGTAGGCTTAAAAATACCCTGAGTCCACCAGTCCTCACCTCCAGTTCAGTACTTTTAGATTCCTCCAACTGAAAATCATTAGTGCAGAAATGCTTCACTGGAGGACAAAGTGCTTTATTTAGCCACAAGGCTGTACAGCTCTCAACATTTGTCCAAGTGTATCTATACATGAGTACACAAACGCCATACAAATCCAGTCACTAGTCCCCTCTCATTGCTGGAGTCTATTTTTTGCAGAGACGTTTGAAGCAGCACTGTAACACTTTTCTTTGGCATAAAAACACACTTGCGTTATTTAGTTCATATAGCCTCTGTGTCAGTTCCTAGTAATTACCAAAATGTCTATCTTTTTTTCAAAGTTAGTCCTGCTACAGTAGAAATGAAAATTTTTAACATTGGAAAAGAACTAATTTTAACCTGCAAAGAACCAACTCTAAAGGAAGTCACCGCAGTAAATCATGACATGGCAAAAGTAATCCCCAAGTTGCAGACCAGTTGTGGCTTTAAACATAGAAAGTAGATGGGTCAAGTATTCAGCTAACAGGCAATGGTATCTATCTATTAGAAGCTCAGGAAGATTTTTTTCTGATGATACACTTTGCATTTAGTAATTTAACTTTAGAGTATCTAGCCTAGTTTTCTAAATCCTTATTTTGACCAAACAGATTTCTTAGCCATTTACTTTTTGCAAGGTATCTATGCAATGCTTGCTTCTATTTGTAAAAAGTAAAAATACTGGAAAGTAGACAGGCAGTTTCTTCACTGTTCATTTCTCCAGTCAGTTCTTGGAAATACTGTGCAGACTGTTGTTAGGATAAGGGGGTATATTCTATTTTCATTCATATTGATGTAAATCACTCAGTTCATCACCTTAACAGCTTCAGTATAGCTACTCCAAATATATATCAATCCCTGTATGAGGACTTGCCAAATTGGTCTAAGATATATGAAGGTTTTGATCTTGCACATATTTAGAAGGGGAGTGAAATTAACAGAACACTGCTCAAGTAATTCTGGGTGTACTTACAGGACCGGGCCTCTAACTTCCAAGTTATCAACTGAAGCAGCTCAATTCCTCCAATCTTGGTAAGTTCACTGCTGCATCACAGAAGTTATCTAACTTCAGAATCATTCACTTTGCGTACGCTGCTCTACATACCTGGATCTCGACATTAAGAAGTGCAGAGTTTTCCCAGCTTCAGCCAACGTCAGCAGGAGATGTGGTTGCCTACATCCTTGTATCAAGATGGAGAGACATGCTGCGGGGTTTCTTTAAGAACACTTAGTCCCTGTTCGTGGCTGCCTCGAGTAACACCACCTCATGTTGAGCTGGCTATAGGAAACATTTCTTAGCGACAAAAAGCTTCCTTACCTGTTTTATCTGTTGTCAGTTCCTGTGATAATTTTGTGCTAGTTCACTTTCGTAAAAAACAGAGCTGTCAATCATCCTAGAAATCGAGGAAATGATTTAGTCACAGGTTAGGCAGAAACATCATTTACCTGCTCACACCATCCTGCTCATGTTATTTCTGTTTTAACGAGATCACAGGAACAGATGGAAAGTATTTCACAAGTTATTTGCTGTTCCCTACAGTTTCTGTATCACAAAAAAGGGTCAAATTTTGTCCATCATGTGATGTTGATTGCAGTGAGTGAGAGCTGTTTGTTTTGCACAAGCTGCTGACAGGCCCCTGGGAGGCAGCAGCTGTTGCAGCTGGATTTCACATCTGTGACCGAGGAATGGGTGCCTCACAGACAGCGTCCTCCTCCTTTGACCAAGGTTGCCAGCAGTTGTTGAAACCCAGAGGGATGCTAGGCCTACCAAAGAAGTCAGCTCTGTTCACGTCTGTTTTCAATTTCTATGTACCCCAAGTCTGGGTTCATCCACCCAACATGCCAACCTCTGAACTAGTTGCCTAAACTCCTTCCTAGTCAATGGAGAGAAGCAGACACCTCCAGGGCATGAATCATCTCCTCCTACAAGAGGCATGCAGAGCAGTCAGACCTGCCATGCCCAGAAGCGCCTGTTTGTCTCCCCGACTGTCACGAGGATATAGAGCTGTAGGCACCTGGCACTAGGTGAAACGAATCGCACCTTGGCAGCTTAAAACAGGTTTGACACTAACAAGTCAGACAGTGCTAGAGAGCAAAGTGATATCTTTTACCTGAATAACTGAGAGAGGAGAAGAATGCTTCTGAGTGTACTATCCCCACTCCAAATAGCAGGGAATTGGTTTTTTGACAGGCTTATCACTTAGAATGGCATCTCACACCTTGGTAGTCTGTAAGACACACTGCTGACTTTCTGAACTTAGAGCTGCCGTTTATGAAACACATCAAACACAAAGTGCAACCGCAGACCGAGAACAGATCACTGGCAGGAGAGAAGAATGTCAAGTGTAGAAAGAGAGGCACTGACTGAAAAGATGGTTAGTAAGCAATTTCTGATCTGTGTGAAGCTATGAATTTGTGGTTTCCCAGGTATGATCTAAAAATGGCTTTTAATTATTAAATCATTTCCTCCTAACTGCTTGCCAATTCTTTTATTGACTAACATTTCAGAACAAAGGCAAAACTCTATCATGCAGACATTCATGCAAATCTTGGATCTGTCCATAAGTTTAGCAGATTTGTAAGGATTTGCAGGTTAAAGACTAAACAGGACAAAAATGACATGAAATTTCCAACAACAGAAATCCCATTGCTGAAGGCATTGTTCTGTGCTTGTGCTTTGTACCCCAGAACAATGATCTTCAGCGTTTCAGAGACACCCGGTAAGAATTTGATAGTCTGATTACTGATTCTGTAACATTTCGAAGGTCAACGCCATTCCACTTTAACAGACTGGCTGCACTTTCCTGGTAAGTTTGAGCAAAGAGAGATGTCGTTCAGGGTATTTGCATGTAAAGACTGTAACTTGCACCTTTTCCTCTTCTGTGTTCTCAAGAAAGGTACTCCAAAGACAGGGATGACATTGGGCAAAAGCAGCAAGCTTTGACTTAGAAAGTGAAATCTTTCAGTCCCTGCAATTTGATTTGACTGAAATCCCCTTCAGGGATGTAATACATAATGAATTTTCAGACAGTAAAAAGAAAGTTCTACACATTAATCCAGCATATTTCCATTTTTAGTGTCATATTAACTTTATCATAACAAACAACACTAGTAAATGAAGCTGATGTAATATCCTAAAAGGCCACACTGGAATCCCTTTCCATGCATTTTCAATAGAGCAGAGGGAAGGCAAGTGAGAAAGGAAACACTTACTGTGTTTCCCTACATTGTTCGTTCCCTCACTCTTCTTATTTTTCTTTGCAGAATTGATGTAATAATTTAAATGTTTTATTTCCCCCTGCTTTTGTAAGGGGCTGACAAATTCCTCTTCCTAGAGACAAAACTCAGCTCCAGTAGCTCAGAATCCGTGAGGAGATACAAACATGACCTAGATGCAGCCTCCTCTTTGTGAACAGCTGCAACAGCAGTCAAGGCACACACAAACAGTATGGAAAGAGTTTGATGAGGATATGCCGCAGGTGTCCAAGGGATTAACTTTTTCCAGGTTAGGAAACACAGTAACACTACTTTCAAAGAACAAAGTTATTCTCATAACTGATTATGAAAGAACCAGTATTGTAAGGTCCAGTGTTCTTAAATCTTACCCAGTATTTACATTTACTCCCTGATGTTTTCACTTGTTATAGCACGGTTCGTCAGCATTTTTGGACTGGTATCACAAAGAAGAGTATTACCATTTTGTTATACAGTAAGGTCTTCAAAGTTTTTAAGAAACTCAAAATACTATTATCTAGCACTTCTAATCACTGTTCAGAGCCAGCTACGGACAATTTTACTCTTCTTGCATGATTTTTACATACAGAAAAGATTTGACAGTAATATCTAATGACAAAGTGTAAGTCTACATCACAGATGCAGACCACCACAATGTTGTCATTTAATGTTGCTCTTCCGTTTCTCCCGACATGCAATAATAGACCAATGACTAATGAATTAACAAATCCCCACTGTGCATTCATGACTAGCAGAGTGACACCTTCATCCCAGCATGCTTGTTTGACACTTGCTCCTTCACAGCTAGAAATCAGCACTCTGATCAAATGTTTGTTTTCACTTTTGCTGCCAGTGGCTATTTGGGGCAAAACTGAATGAATAAGGACTGAAATATTACTTTGAAAACATGTTAAAGCATCCATGGCACCAGCTTTCTGACTCAGATTAGAGATTTCTTCAGTAACCAGCTGAAGCAGATCTCATCAATCCTTAGAAACTAAGGGACTGAGGAAGAATTACTCTCTGCTAATATTTCCTTAAGTGCTGCAAGATGTGCTCTGTAAAAAGCAGGTTAAATGAGCACTATCTGTGGCCTTCTGATGCTTTCCTCTGAGTCTGAATGCACCTGAGCTTGTAAAAATGTTTCTTATGTACTATGTACTATTTCAAAACCAAATACAACTTGCCATTTCCTATTTCCTGTTAGTAAAACCATGCTAGTTATCTAGAAAATCCAAGTTATAATTTACTCAGAACAAAACACACAGATGATAAACCACAATGATATAGCCTGTGCAAAGCTTCTTACTAAAAATACTGAGGCCTGCTGTTTTTCCATGACAAGCAATGCAATTAGAAGTGAGACATTCTGGGAAGGAATATTTGAAGATGTGAACATGTAACAATTCAGATGCTCAAGTCTTGTTCAATTACAATCTTGAGTCACTGAGAAATCTGAACTTCTATGCAACATGCTAACACCAATATTTGGGTCTCTTTTTGATGATTTACATGATGCACAAACCCTTTCTTGCTTGAACTTGACAAAATTATTAGTACCCTTCCACCCAACAACCATGCCCTAAGAACATACTAGACAAGGCTGCCAAAAATAAATGGTTCTTCTTTAAATATTTGGTGTTTCTGAACTCCCTCTACATCCTCCCAGTCCCCAGGACAATGGGATGGGAAGTAAAATTCTGCAGGATGCAAAAAATATTAATACTGTATTTATCAAGTTGTTAGCAACCTCAGGGCTTTTGAATATAAAATGTATTCTAAAGAGAGACAGATATTTCATTACAAGTTAAACAGAATCAGCTACCTATACAAGCACTGACAGAAACGCATTTTCATCACTATTAAAAGACCTGGTCAAATAAAAAGTGTTCTGTGCATTTGTGCTAATGCTTTCTCAGCCCTTCTCCTTATTTGCAGGAGCACCTCTCAATAATCTTACTTACTTCTTCAGATAAATCCAATAGGTATCTATACCACCTCCTGCAACAGATTATGCACGGAGAGAGCAGTTTCAGCTATTCCCACACTGTTCATTTTCATCTGCTCTATTCTCAGCCACTTACAGTGGAGTCCCTGTACTTTTCCCTCTGTCCCATGCCTTGAGTTATGATGTTGTACAACCAAGCGCAGAGCTTGTTCCCCTGCCTCGAACACAAGGGCTGTGGCAGAGTAGTTCTGCTAACTCCAAGGGACACTTCCACGTGAGGGCTGCAGAATCCAGTTGTACAGGACCATGTGCATTTTTTAAAGGAGAATTCTTGTAGGAGGTTGGTCAGTAAGGAGAGCCACAGCCGGGGTGATGGACTCAGTAAGAGATTTCTACCATTTACTTTGGCAAGGGTAAAACTACATGAGTAGGAGCTCAATGACCTCATTCCCTTCATTTGCTAATTAGAAACAGCTCACTCCCTTCTAATCCAGAGCCAGAACAATTCGTGTGAGAGGGACAGTGGAAAGAAGATTGGAGCCAACTGTGATATGCTTGTTAAGAGAAAGAGCATATGTTCCTGGCTGCCAGAGGTACTGCGAAATGCCACGCTGAAAGAACACGAAACCTTTACATGACAGAGGAGGACTCCTAAAACTGTCAGGTTTCCTTCTTTATTGTCAGTGTCATGTCCCACTAATACGTGCAAAGATCGTTCCTTCCAGCAACGGAGCAAACACAGCACCCAAACTATTACAGCAATTAGGCACAAGCACGCTGCCTCTCTTGCCAAACAGACACAGCCCAGTACAGATCTCTCTTGCACAACATGAATCCCAGCTCAGCCCTGGCTCTCCTGCTGTGTGCCATGCAACTCCAAGGCAAATCACATCCTTCCGTTATTTCCCCTGTCCTGTCCAAACAGAAAAGGGTGAGCATTCTGGACACACACCAAGCCTTTGCAATGTATGTCCCACTGCAATACATATGTAAAGACAAAATGAGACTGAACAGTGCCAATAAATTAACACTCTTTAGGAACTGACAGACTAAGGCCAGATGTGGTATTAGGACTTAACGAATTCACATACTTCACCAAGTCAGAAATGTTTCATTTCTTTCCTCTTGTTCAAGAGCTAACGTAAAGAGAAGGAAATCAATACAGAACCAAGAGAAAACACTGTATTGCAAGTTAATTGCCATGGGACCTGGGAGAGGTCGCACTGCCAGAACACCTGAGGTTAAGCAGCCATGTCACATTTTACACAGGAATCAGCAATGCCACATGTGCAGTTGTGCAGCTGGAGCACAGGTGTTTGATATTTACTAGGTAAGCATAGCTGCTGCCTTCAAAAGAAATCACATACAACTGCTATGCAGCCAGAGAAACAAGCAATCCCACAGGCTCAACTAATCTTCTCCAGGAGAGTAACTGCCAAAGTCAGAGCCACTACTCTAACTCCTCTTCCAAAGTGATGAGTCATTTAGGGACTCTCTACCCTGGTCTACAGATGGACAAGGGGAAAATTACTGCTAAACTAGAGAGACAACAGCTAGCTGAGTCACTCCATCCTTGGCCCAGATAAGCAGAGAAGATTCTGAAAGTGCATCAGGTCCTTTTAGCTTTGTTTCTCCCAGGCTGGTACTCTGGATGTGCAATAGGAGATGTCTAATTGTCTACATGAAGGCATGACACTAAGGACACTGATGGCAGTAGCATTTGCAGCTGTAAGGGATGGCAAAAAGCCCCAAGAGCCTAAAGGAGTAGGAACCAGACAAGGGGCCACTGTTTTTTTGCTCAGCTTACTTCTGTCTCATTTTACATCACCATCATGATGTTGACTAACATTGAAGGATAACAAGGCTCACACCTCCATGGTAGTGTACAATTCTAAAGAGGCATCTTCAAATCCAGGCCCTATCTTAGAGAGAAGGGGCCTGACACAGCATGTTTTGAAGGAGAAGCTGCCTTCTAGCCTGGGGTCAAAGAAGCGACTCCTGGTAGATTTAGCTACTCTGTTTTTTAAATAAAAGTGCAACAAAATGTCACCGCAGTGAGGTTTCTTCTGTTCTTTCTTCACCTTCCATTAACAGAAGTAGTAGGAAGCAACAGTCAACACCCCACGAGCTGTAGCTGCAGCAAAGCTGGTACCATAGCTCCACTTGAAACCTGTCCCTTGTCACAGGATGAAGAAAAGGTGAATGCTCTAAAGTTTTCAGGTTGCATGAGGGAAAAAAATGAGAATGTTTACATGTGAAGTGATCATTTAATAAAGCTTTCTCAATAGCACCACAGAATAAACAACGGAGAGTTTGAAAGGTCCCAAATGACACTAAGGGCACATTTAAGATCTGTTATTTCCGACCCACATCTGGACCCAAAACACCTAGCAAAATACATTCTTAGCACAACAAACATGTTGCAAAACTGTTTCCACACGTGCTCTCATTTGCCAGCAAACGGCCTTATGTGGCTTTGTTTCAGACACATATGGGTTGTATGAATATTCACAGGAGCGTACACAGTAGGCAAGAACTTACTCAGTGATATGAGCTGTGGCCATGGGGCTGCCGACTCCCTCCCCCGGCCAGCTATCAGTATCTCTGCTGCAGTTATTGCCCCTATGCCCCTGACAGCTAGAAACTTTAAAAATGCTATCGCACACCTCCATCTTATGAAAAAAGTTGTGTGCTCTTATGCGCACTGGTTATGCCTGGCCCCACACACACAGCAAAGTGCTCTGGAGAGAGCTCAGGTCACTAGAAATGTAATTTCCCGTATAAAATGCCGATTTACTTGTGAGCTCTTGGAGGATACCAGGTGGTACACACAAAGTCCTGGGGTTAGCAATACATCTTCAGGTATTTCAAGAAAACCAGCCTCTCTCATGCAAACACTAACAAATTTACACTTTCAATATCCTTTCCTTAGTATGTTTTACTTGCTCTTCTTACACAGCAGGTAAACACATGAACACTGTGCTGAATGCTTCCCAGCTGTGAATACCATCAAAATGCATATCAACATTGTAGTTATCCTACACCTACTGAAAACCTGTTTTATGGGATGCAAGAGCCATCAGCTAACTACTTAAGTACAAAGCTAAGATGTAAGGCGCACACAAGTTAATCAAAATATCAGTAACTGTAAGGCATGTATGGTTTTTATGTTGTGGCCCAATAGTCCCCAGACAGATCCTGATCTGTGTATCATATATCACTGCAAACCATCTAGAAGACTAGGTATCAGCTTTTGCTTTCAAAATGCTCCTAGCAGTATAATATTGGCAGAGCCACACAGATGTCTCTTCCGAGTTCAGAAAATGTTGAAGCCAAGAGCAAGAAATGAGGCCAAGACAGGAGTCAGGGAAGCCGGAATCAGATCAAACATAAGGGTTCCTGGTACCACACTGCTCTGGAGGCAGTTAACTGGAAAGGCTGAGAGCTGCCCTTCTCTGTTTCACCTCCATCTCAGAGGGAGAGGAGACAAGCTTCCCAAAAGGGTGACACAAAGAGGTAATAACCATGTGAGCATTTAGGAAAGGATTATCTGAATGATGACAGAGGACAATTGCTAGACAGTGGTTAAATACATTCTCAACACGGAGATTCTTGTAGTCTTTTCACCACAGCATGGATTGGATATAGGATTAAACGTGATCTTTTAAAATCCCCACCATCTGGAGTCCACAGGTGTCAGGTTCTGGCCATCTTTACAGTCCCTGACAGAGAGATTCCTCTTATTTGGGCCAAACATTACCTGAACCATACCTCTGGTATCTTCACCAGTTACAGGAAAAACAAAAGGCAAAGGCTCAGGGGGGACAGCTACATCCTGGACTCTTTCACACACACTTAATCCTCACCTCAAATAAAGCTTGGCATCATTGTAAGGACCACTCCTCTTCTCATTGCTAGAGATTTTATAGCTCAGCTGAGGTACACAGCTAGCTTGCATAATACGAACATCCAGAATTAATCTCTCCCATACAAAGTAAAAGTTCAGTGGACTTGCATGCATAGCTTCCTTTCTGTCTATCAAAGTTAGACCCTTTCTCCAGTCACACACACTATTTTAGCCTGAATGTTAGCTTTCTCCTCTATGGCAATTCAATAGGTGATTTTCATGTGTTTTTCACTGGTAACTGGAACAGGAAATATTACTATTACTAATTACTAATATTACTAAGTAACTCCAAATGCTGAAAAAAAGACCAAGTATTTCATTGACGATGCACACATGAACATCTATGCTTTAGGTGGTTTCCTAACCCAATTAGAGGGCTGCATAATCATTCAGTGACACAGCATATGTCCACACAGTAGTATTCAGGCCAGGAGTTAAGAAACCACATGTTTGAACTGGATGTGGATTACTGGCATGGGCTGGGGGTGGTTGTTCTTCTTATGACTACATAAGCCAAGATAAGAGGCCATCTTTCCATAAGAGTGTTCACATGGTATCAGCTTTCATCAGTGCCTACTATGCAGAATACGACCTGACCTGAGGGCCTCTCTAACACATCCCAAAGCACTTCAGTGTGCCTGGCAGCCACTTGCCTATATTAAAGCACAGCATGGCTTCTTGCCACTCCTGGGAGACTTCCCAGGGGCTGCACCTCCCTCCACAGTCCCTTCATTAGTCAAGGACTGGCTTAGCACATGCCCTCTTCAGGAGAGCTCAGCCTATTTCCCTCTGCTTGGCCAACTCTGACAGGGACCACACAGACAGTGTGCAGTGGCCTGCTTCCCTCTTTCTTCTGACTGCACCTTGGTAGTGTAAGGATGGACCTGTCCCTGTACTTGGCAAAGGGCAGGGAATGCTCCGTACGAGGCATCGGTACAGAGCAGTGCTCCAGGTCCAGTCAGCTGTAGCCTCCCCTACGGGAAGGGTAAGTCACCAAAACAGACCCCCAAGGACAAGAGTAGCAGCACCAGTGTGCAAACACAGCACAGTCACAAGGTATACAGGCATGCTTCCTCTTAGAACCACAGTCACACTACACAGGTCAGAGGGGCCTTGGATTATTTACTTTTCCTCCATATGCTCCAGTATTTCCTATATGCTAAACAGCCCAGAGGGCTGAAAGCTATCGAGGGCTCTAAAGCGATCTGTAATTTTAGAGCATTAAAAAAAAAAAAAAAACAAAAACCAGACATCACATTGCTTTGACCTAGTATTTACACAAACAGCCCTCCAGCCATCAAGTGCTGTTTACAACTACCAATTCCACTTTTTCAAGATGTAATCTACAATACTTTTATCACTGTAGCCTTGTTGACATTTGGCAGTTGAGATCAATGAGCTTGATCCACATCTTTAACACAGCACATTTTCTACCAACACAATAGGAGTGACAATGGACCTGTGCACACATCAAATAGTCACACAGCAAGTATTGTCACCCAGCTTCTATTTGGACAGCAGAAGAGATTGTGCTATGAGATTGTGCTATTTCTGATGATACTTGAATCTTTTCCAACAGTTTATTCACTGAGAAACAACGGTAATATTTTGCTATGCTGAAACTATTGGCAAATTCAATGCAAATTCACCAAATATTTGGGGGTGGAGGGCAGAGAGGGGGCTTTATTAGTTCCAGCCTATGAACCTTTTCTCTTTTAAGTCTAAACACTGTCCTGCAGGCTTAATTTTAGGCTTATTGCTCTATTCTGTCACTACAAAGCAGAAGAGGGGATACAATCTAACAAACTACACAAACATGCCTGGGAGATTACTGAACACCCAAGAGTTTCACATATGCTGAAGTTTTCCAAGAAGTAATAGCTGTTTTGGAGACCAGACTAGTAATAAGAATGTGCTGTTTACAACAAAAAAAAAAAGTCATCATAGCATTCAAGCAATTCCATATGCACACTAATGCATCCTATTTTCAGGAGAGGCCAAATGTGTGGAAGACAACTCATGGAATAGGATAGGCTTTTAGCTAGACAAGAGAAGCAAATAAAATGAGGTACAAGTGTTCAGTATCATAACATAGTTACCAATAGCATTTCCCAGCCAGTTACATGATTTCAGAGGTCATATGTACAGATTTTTGGCTGAGTCCTGATGTGAACTTTATCTGTCAACATACCACATTGACAGAAAGTCTAAGTAGATTCCTCCCCCTCCGCCTGGGATTCAGAATGTTCCAAGTAGAGATTGTGGGTTTGGCTCATCACTAGCTCCTCTTAACATCTGTGAGGCTGTTGTACATTTTTGCTTTATAACAAAGCATTCACTCTTTGTTGCCCAAGTTTATATTGTGCTGAGAGATTTTTACTGAGAGAACTGGAGGGGCAACAGTGAAATATTCTGCGGAGCCAGCCAACAACCACAACATTCATGGCAAGTGAAGGAGTGCTACGACAAAGTTTACAGGGAGCAACTATTAAGTTATGCTGTGCAGAAAGGAAACCTATTGAACTGCACTGGGTCTGGTAATTTGGGATTTCTTTCTGCATATTAGAGGAAACTACATATAAGCTTATGTCTCAACTGCTCAGCTCAGACTTAGGAGACCACAATGTGATCTTCAAAAAGGAAAAGTTTAAATGAGTCTAATGAGGGTCAAAGGAAATCTTGCAATTCCTATTGCTACCCACTATAACTTTGCACAAAGCTTGTTCACAAGATTAGATGCTCCTCTCACTTCAGTATTGTTCACAACTGCATTTAAATAGATCTTTGCCTAGACAATCTGACAGCTTTCTCTTCAGCCAAGTGTGGATCTTCTTTGCAGGGGGGGCCCTTTAGTTAGTACCTTGCACATAGCTACACTCTGCATCTAAGCACAGCAGTAACCACAAAATCCTCAAACCTAAAATTCAGGGCATACAAGTTTTTATTACCAGCTCACAGGTATCACTCCCACATATTCCATATTATCAATGTAGGTTATATTACCAGTAAACTAAACTGACATCTGTTATACCTACCTTGTAAAAACCTTCTGTTCTGCAAGTATTCCCCCAGGTAGAGAGAGGTGCATTGCTTCTAACCAAGAGAATTCTGCCTGATATTTGTTTTAAGCATTAGCTCATTCACTCTTTGTATGACATATGACAATGTAGGAGAATAAAGTGAATCAATATTCATATTATGACTGCAATTGGACATTTCAATAGTTGCATTTTCTTCACTTAAGTCAGTTCCATCAGTAGTCCAAGCTAATCTTCAAGCAATGACTTGTGCTTGTAAAGGCATCATTACTCCCTCCTTTGTGGGGTTCACTTCAAATCACTACTGTTCCCAGGAAATCATGCCCATACTAGAAGTGCCCAGCAAGAGATTAAGTCAACCCGCACTGCACACAGTGGCATATCTACACAAGTCTAGTACTAGCAGCATGTTTCTCAGTTTTTAAAGTATTTGTCCATTTCTTCAACTTTGCTTGGTTGCTTGCAGCAATTAAATGCCAGTCACAGCATTTCTTATAATTCAGAAATGGGATTTCCTTTCCATTATGGACTACAGACATTGGCCACAAGCCAACATATGTAGCACATTACATGTATGCCAACAAAGCAAAAAAGGCAAAGAATCCAGATCCTTGTGTCCAAAGGCCATGATTATTCTCCTCCTGTCTGAAGGGCAAGAGGAAACCCTGCCTCAGTCTACATAAGACTATTATATTTGCTTGCAATCTTCTTACTGACCTCAAGTTCAATATATGTTAAGCTCTTTGCCAGATCAGGTGATCTGGTAGTTAAAAAAAACTTACCCACAGATGCCAACTTTTAGAGTAAAGAATTACACTTGTGGAGAAGGCCCTCCTTTTTGGAGGAGTGGATTTTTGTAAGCTCTTGCATCAGATCTAGATAGTACCTGACAATATAAAAATTAACAGCTCTGAAAATAGTACATTACAGTTTCAAGACACAAATTAACGAAGTTTCAGCTTCAGTAGGAAGTGGAAGAGTTTGGTATCATGTGCTGGAGCCTTAAGTAAAGCATTCTCCAAAACCATAACATTCCTAAAAGAAGGAAAGAGCAAAGTAAACGGCCAAAGGGCATTTACGCTAAAGGGTATAAAGGGCAAAGTAAAGGTCCGCTGTCCCTTAAAATGAAGCAGTAGTATAGCCATTAAGGGCACACAGTAGAAAATAACTTTTTGTAAAGAACTTTTATTCTTGTTTCAAAACTTGTGATCCATAGAAATACAATAAAATCAACATGTACACAAAACAAACTTTGGTTCAAAGAAATATTTAACATCTAAAACTTCTGAGGTACAAAGGCACAAGACCAGGCACCCAAACGTACTGAATCACCCACAGCACTGTTTGCACCACTTCTGCTGGAAGTTTGAGGATTGAAGGGTAAAATGAGAAAGATGGCTGGGGGGATGAACAGAGATAGCCAATTAACAGTAACCAAAACACAAGTATGTGTACAATACCATTTGCTTTCACTCACAGGTGTTACACATTTTGTTGTCCTTTTTGGATAAAGTGCTAGGACTCCTGGAGAACAAAAGATGGATCATTTCTTAGAAATGAACTGGAAGAACAGTAAAAAAGGAGATGGAAGGAAAAAATGAAGGCCTGCAGGAGGTTGGATTTCAATCGACCTCTGTTCTCCCACAAGGTCTTAAGAATTCATTTCCTCTTTCATGAAACCATTTGTTTGAAACTGTGGAATAAGGACATTAAATTAGTTATCACTGCATACCCAGTCTGCATATATCACTGCCACCCAGACTGAAGGATAAGATTTTACTTAGAATAATCTAAGGATCCTTGCTTATACCTCTCCTCCTCCCATTCAATGTAAAAAACCAAAAAGATTTAAAGGGATGGAAAAGATCGGATCTTTCCAATTGCTCAGTTCTGGGGCCAACAGTGACTAGAACAGTGTATTCTAGCCTGTCATCACTACAGACGAGTGTGCACTGGAACTTCAGCGGGATGCCATAAAGCTTGGGGGGTGGTGGGTATGCGAGTAGATGACAAGAAGCATGAGAAATAAGCTACTTTCAGCAGTCAGCAGAATTTCCTCACTGTCTAAAAACAGCTGGATGAAGTGGAAAACATCATCCCTTGTTCACAGACTATGGACATCCAGGGCAAACAAGACAGTTTTATCTCCTGTTTGCTGTACAGTATCAGATTGTTTGCTTCCAGGAAACATAGTAAGATGTTATCTGGTCAGATAACATCATCAAGAAAGAGGTATTTCCAGGGCAAACTAAAGGGGAAAGTGCTAAAGAGAGGAACCTGAAAACACACCATTACTCCATTTTTTTTAATATATAGTCTATTCTGCATATCACAAAAACACCATTTCTTATGTCTTTCAATTTTATCCTCCATTCTTTAACTTCACTATGCTCTACAGTGTCAGCATTCAACCAGAAATTTTTGTTCCATTTATAGCAACAGGCACACTTTACTATCATAGTTGAAAGGGTTCCCTCTGCACTTGATCTTCAAGGGCCCTCTCCAAAAGCATTCAGGCCCCACTCTTACAAGACTTACACATGCCCTTGAGCTGTAGGGTGTGCAACACTAGTGTTTCTTACAAGGACTTCTTCCCCTTCTACAGTTAAGGCTATGTAGCAGTTTCCATAGGAATAAATGATTCTAATCAAATGCTATTTCAAGTCATTCAGATGCAGATATACTACACAAAACCAGTGACACACTTGCATGCTTTGCATTGTCACCAACATGAAGAAGAGAATTCACTAGGAAACATTACAGCTGAACAACATAGCAGCTTAATATTACACGATACTGATGGTGTGATTTTTTTCATTATGGCCAAAGGACTGTGGTAGTTAAAATGGCAACATCCAGGTTATTAAATACTGCTGTAAGAATTCAGTATATCAGCACCTTTGCATATATGCAAACCTTCAGGTCTTGTTCCTAAAGGAGTATTACTTACCCCATTTACACCCTACTAGGACTGGACAAGCTGCATGCCTCGTTCTATAGTCACCCTCACCACTTCTGAAAAGATTGTACCAAAACACTGCTGTACCCTGAAAAATGAAGTCAGATCTGGATTAGCCCAAACTTGGTCAACATAACTATTCAAGTTATAGTTAAGAGGGGTCTTAAATGCCTATGAACCCAGTAACAGATACTTGAACATAGGTCACCTACTGACAGCCCATGAAAAGCTTAGTCCAAATTTATTAATTCAGCCATGTTCAGAGTGAAGAATAGTCTTACCTGAACACAAGTCTTTTGTTAAAAAACTCCATAGAGAAATTGTTCAGATTATACACCATAAAACAAGGTAAACTCCCTTGCAGTCTAGAAAAACAGATACAATTGCCTTGATACACTGCAATCTGTTCATCAAGTTGCCATGGGTGTCAGGGCAGGAGGAAAACACACTTTTGCCACATTAGCCAACTTTTTAGATGTATGTAAGACTGTATGAGGTTACTTTTAGATGAGACAGTTACAGGGGAGATGAGGGGAAAGCAAGTGGAACAAGCACAGAAATTTTACCTTCTTGGGCCATATTGCTGCCCCAAAGTCTGGGAAAACTGTAGCACCTCCAGCTTCTACATCGCTCATCTGAGAAAACAAGGTCAACATCTCATACATTTACAGTGCTTTTTGTGCATGCGGTCTCAAAAGCCAAAGTGCCCCAAACCCTAACAGAGATGGATTTCTACCTGCACCTCTGAGAGGCACCAATGAGAAGAGGATGCATTACAAGCAACAGGAACTGCAAAGGCAGAACCGAAACCATTTTTGAAGGTTTTTATTTCAACTGAAGGCCTCTGTTCAGCACTTCATCTAGTTTATGTATAATTTATTACAGAAACAGCCACAAAAGTTGTATACCTGCAGTGTTAATAACCTAGCTCCTCTAGAACAAGGGAAAGGACTTCAGAGTGACTCAGTTTCAAGAATTTCATTCCAATTTCCTACGATCCAATTAAGAAAACAAATGTCTTAAACCACACATTTCCTTACAAATTAAAACCATGTCTTTGGAACTGATTTTCATGATTTAGTTTATGCATCTCAGTCAACCACTTCAGACACTATACAAACTATTAGAAAACCTCACTTTTCTGCACTGTTTCTACAATGTTCAACAGCATTATACTTCAAGGGCTTCATGCCTTTAAAGGAATACCTCTCTGCTTTGCTCCTTTATACTGGAAAGAATTTCTCCTTATTTAATTCATTATCGATGATTTGCTATAAATTCTACAGGCTTGAGCCAAAGCCCCCTAGAGTTTCCGGAAATACTCCCACTGAAATAAAGAGTCCTGCCACTGATTTCAATCAGTTTTTGATCAGGTTCTAACTAAAAAGAAAAAAAGGGATCAAAATCCTACTCCCACCAAATTTAACAGCAGAACTACCATTAATACACTCCGAGTCTTCATATTTTCTATCTTAACTTGGATTTCTGTTTAAAGCAGATGTTATTACCACTTTGGTGTCCTCCTGCTTGGTACCTACAATTAAAGGCAAAAGATGCCATAGGCACAATTTTTTGCCCCTTCCAAACAGAAAGCATGTGCATGCAACTTTGCAAGTTAATTCCTGTATCTTAGCAACAAACCACACTTTTAGTAGTGATGTGTGATATGCTCTACATGGGGTATACTGATGGTAAGTTGCCTTTGACCATGTACAACTGGCAGAGAAAAAGATGCATATCAATCTCAATCAAGGCTTGTCTGAAAGTGATAAAAATACAGATTGAGGAAATATAGCATTACAAAGCCTCTCTGCAGCAGTCTATTTTGCTACTACTCTGACTCTTGTTTCAGAGATTTTTTCACTCATATGCCGAGAATGATTCTGGTTATGTTTTGAGCTACATTTCACTCTAAATGCCAGCAAAATAATATTTCTTCATGAAATTGTAAATTTGAAGTTGTTTCTACTCAAAAGTTAGACATACCAGATGAGGTGATCGGAATTACTGATAATAAGTATTAGGTTGACAGATAAAGTACTGTCAGAATAGAACTACTGCCAAAATGTTAGGCCATATATTGCCATTTCAGTGGCAATTGTGTATAAGATTCCAGTGTACATGGTCTGTAGGCTGTATAATGCAGGCACTAATAAACATTCAGTTCTGCATTTGGAACCCATTCCCCAGTTGCACTGAATTTGTTAGCTTTGTCTTCATTTTCTAAAGTGACAGTTATGCCAGAATAATTCTAGCTTTTTTCAAATGGTTAAAATGGAGACTGCCAACAGATCACAACATCAAGTGCTGTCAAACCATGGTGGAAAAACATGAATGTCTCAGTAAATGGCCAAGTCAAGACTGAAAACAGTGTGAGGAGCGCTCCAAGCACTCATCTTTGAGAAATGCGCCAAATTCTCCTCTCCCACCAATGGGAATCCAATGAAGTCAAAGGCTTCATAGTAGTGAGACCAAAAAAGGGAAATTGGGCCCTATTTAAATTAGACTTTCTGCACTGCGGTTAAAGAATACCAGATCCCTAATAACCCAAATGGGACAGCACCTGATGCTGCGAGAATAATGAAGTCCCTACTTCCAGATGCCAGGAAGTCTCTACAAAAAAAAACCCTGCACAAGCTCTAAGTAAGATGCTACTAGTAGTTGCACTCAATGTGTAAAGGATCATCATACTTACATAGTTTAAAAAAGTGGCCACACGATTTCCAGTCCCTAACCGCTTGAAAGCATCTGGTTCATCTTTCTATAAAATTAAATGAGAATAACTGCAAACTTCAAGCTCACAGACAGCAGACAAAGAGGTACTTACATAGTTAAGAAACGTCGCTAGCCTATTTCCTTCCGATTTGAGTGTGCTGTCAAAGGGTCGCTGTAACAGACAACAACTTTAACCCAAGTTCCAAACAGGCTCACACTAGCGTTACATTTGTGTAGCTCTGCAGAAAGAACCTCAAGCTTGATTTAGAGTTGAATTTTAAAAGTGGACAGTTTATATAGGGCAGTATTAAAGCCATTACATATTGCAGCCAAACAAAATGCGTAAATGCATGCACACTGCACTCAGATGCTATAAGGAAAGGTTGCCCTGAAACAATTCTTAGAGCATCAGAGCAGAAGCGATGCTTTTAGGGCCTGCGGCATAGCTGATATCCGAGTAGTCTTACGAAGTTATCAACAGGCTTATTGCACTGAACACTGATGCAAAGACAACTGAAGCCAATATGAAAATTCCTATCAACTTCAGCATGCTTTAGATAGAACTAGATTCTCATAAACGTCCATATAATACTGATGCTCATAAGAAATACTGTGCCATAAGAAAAAATTTTTGGCCAACAGTGATGAATTAGAATAGCAATAATGAACTTAGGTGGTTGCCTGTCTGGGATTAAGGATCACATCAAAAAGATCAAGTTATCTTCACCCTGCTGAAAATGCTTTAAGCTCCATTTGTAGAAATACAAGAGCCAGTTGAGGGGGGTGGGGGAGGAAGGAGAAACATCTAGAGTCCCAGTACGTCCCTGTTCCCTTCAAAAGATGCAAGGGAGTGTTTATTTACATTGCTAGTAGTAATTAACTTCAAGCTTTTGGGGTTTTTTTTGTTCTTTTGTAGTAGTGCACCTTAATGTCTCCTGGCTGAACATTAGAAATCAGTATTAGGAAAAACAAAAACAGCAAGAAAAACACAGCAGCCACCACCTCTAAAGTGTTGTGGTTGAATCTGTTTGAAGAATAAGTTTTATTAAAAGGTCTTCCCCAAAATGGATTTGCATTTTATACACAAATTCAATCTAAAAGGTCTAACATAAAAACACTGAAATATAGGAGATTCCCTGGCCTCTATAACCACTGCAAAACTCAGGTCCAGCCATACATTTCTAGACTTCAATTTGGAAAGACTTTTCTATAACTTTGAGCAACATTGTAATATACAGTTATTAAAGTGACTATCTGAGAACTGCAGGAGAATAAAAAGCTGCAAGGCTGATCAAGAGATGGCAAGACAGATGCCTCTGGATTTCAATACTGAAATCTGCAATGCACACAGAGCCTGGAGGACCAGTGCAAACCTACAGCAAATCTTATGATTGCCTTGCCTTAACTGTGACTGCAGCCAAGGTTATGTTCCAAGTGGAGCTCTGCCCCAGTTGCCTAATCCAAAAGTAAAGACTATACTGGCCAACTTGACAGCTGAGCTCCTTGTGTTCAAAGGCTTTGAAAAAAATTTAAGAGCATTTGCTTTACTCAGGAAGCCAGGCAGTCTTAAAGTTAACAAGAACCTGGTTTCAACAGGCCAAAGCTAATGAATATGAGATTCCACAGTGCTGAAATTCAGGCTTTTTTTTCCTCTTAAATCCAGTGTTAAGTATGGTTGGTGGCTTCAATTCTGACATGCGCTCAAAGTTATCGGGTTGCTCTCTGGGTGCAGGAATCTACCATAAATAGATTATATATTTTAAATAGCTAGTTGTCATAGCTCTTCAGTACTATTACTGTGTTCATAAAGCACTTAAGATGACAGCTAAGAATTTGTCCCTGTACACCTCTGTCACCAACCAGAGTGGTGGCTAGGCAGGTAGAGCCCCCTAGTGTAGATCCAACACAGGTTTCACGCTCTCACTGTAGCGCTGCCTTCCCGAACACTGCGCCGAGAAACACAGCTGCAGCCACTCTCGGGGTTTTGCCAGCATGGCTCTGTGACTCAAAGGTTGGGGGAGGTGAGGGGAAGGACTCTTAACACAGCCAGCTCCTGCTAAATGCTTCAAAGTCTCCAGCAAAGCATCAAGTAGCCAAATGAACAAAGGAGGATTCAGACATCCTTGCTGAACTCAGGAGCTTAATGGAACAACTCAGTACACTTGCAACCCAGGGCTCCCAGACCTCAATTTCCTAATAAAGTAATGGAAAGAACATATTCAACTGCTGCACTTCATGTCTCCATACTGTGCAAGAAACCAAAGTGACAAAAAAGTGGACAGTCTGATTTGTTCATTGTTCTTGAACTTAAAGCATCAGAGAAGGTGTTATGAAGGCTTTCCAAAGGTCACCACCTACCTCACAACTGGGCTCCAGATTACTGTTTTAATGGAAAACGTTTTAATACAGGAGTTTCCCACAGTTTTCTCCCAAAGCAATCCATTTTCCCCCTCTAAGGAGTAACTGAAAGTGTGATCTTACCCTAGAAAAATCGAAGTGCGGCTCATACTGCCCTCCCATTCCGTAATTGGCAACCTACAGTGTTGAAGGAAGCATAAACAAACATTGAACTGCAAATGAGACTGTTGAGAGAAAACAGTCTTCTGCAAAGACCCGAAACATCCTTTGAGAAACAGCATTTTGTGGCAAGGCTTTCATCCATAGCATGCTTCACTTTATTTTTTCTTTAAATTGCCAGAAACAAGGTACACAGACAAGAAACATCATCTTAAGTGATCTCTCATAACATGAATAAGCAGAAACAATCTTTCACTCTTGCTTGCTTTTCTTTGAGGCAAAATACAAGTGTTTCTCTAGTGTGTGCATCCAGTCTAGGAGATAAACAGCCGAGAATTAGATTCTGTATTACGTATGTATGATCTGTCACATACACATGCCTGTCCAGGAACACAGAAGGCACAAGATAGTTTAAAACTGCCTCTTTGATTGCTTAAGCTATTTGAAGATCACATACTTCATAATTTAGAACAACTCTCAGGCTGCACTTAACACATCTCCCAGATCAGCGCAGTTACCGGCCTCCTAACAGCCAGAATTCAACAGCACTTCAGCCATGCTCTGAAACTGGTATTCAAGAACCATGGAGAAAGAGGACATGTCGTAACTACTTTGGCAATGTTGTTCCACTTGCACACTACTCTCACCCCAAAAGAGTGCTAAGGATCAGACTTCATATCAGAATACAGCAGGACTATGAAAAATGTTTATGTCTTTGAAAGGTTTATGTCTGTGAAGAAGGCTCAACTTTAACAGACTAAAATAAATGGTGGGCATGTCACTCAAAATAAGCTAGAGCTCTCAAAGTTTATTTTTTTAAATCACAGATCCCTGCACAAAGTTATCCTCTATTCTTTACATGGCCTCCCATCCTTCTTTGCATGCCACAGAAAGGCAAAACATGTACCTGTCAGGTCATTATGGCTAAATGCAGCTGGAAACATCCCTGCGCTCTTCATGATCACCTTCCTCACCTACTCCAAGGGAACCTATGTGTTTAGTCAGCAGACAGAATCCCTAAGAAGGGCTGGATAAGAGCCATCATGCCTGTAGTTATTTCTGAACACACACTATTCAGACTGACAGCTAATGAGCAGATTTCATCCTGATAAGAAACATCCATACCAACCTGCAATAATTCAGCTGTTTTCACTGTTAAGCCAGTGATCTGCTGCATTCGCCGATTCACCTTGGCTACAACAGGATCATCATCTTCCTCCAACCATGAGCTAGGATAAAGGAAAGGATTAAAATATATAGTTTTGGAATACCAGCCAGAACTACTTATTTCCCAAAACAGAAGGACTGCTTCTGCCTTCAATCGCATGGCTAAAAAGAGCCATTAACCATGCATTTGTTCTGCAGGCTTTTGCTACTGGTAGAGTATTTCAAGTTTTAAGCTCTAGGTAGCAGATGAGGGCTGGGTGGTACAAAAAGCTTAAGGCTTAACTTTTCTGTATGCTTACCTTTTTGATACCCTGTAGCTAGCCACTGTAAGGACACCGGTTTTGGGATCACGTACTGTGGCTCGTGCCAGCTGTGTCAAAAACAAAAAATCCCAATGGGGAAAAACCCATCAACTACAGATTAAAAGTTAAAATTAACTTAAATTTATCTTTCATCTTAACCAAAATCAGCACCTGAGGTTTACTCAGTTTAAACATATTGCTGGTTGAAAGTCACGTCTCCAATCTACAGTTGGATTTTGTTCTAGAACAGGGCATGCAGAAATGCAACTGCAATCCATCACCTCTAGTAGATCCTGGAAAAAGAGTGTGACTGACTGCATAAGCCATGATATTCTTTAAATCCGCAAGTGGACACAACTTGCTGAACAGGTTTTGAAGCTAGTTTTCAGACAGCTGGAGTCAATATTAGCAAAAGGGAACAACAACAAAGATTAACAACATATGAATCCTAAATCCTTAGCAGAAAGTTGTTGGATACTCCATAAATTTAACCGTCCTGCACCTCATGTGGACTAAAGAAAATCAACCTCATTCTCAGAGATGAAAAATAACAAGTGATAACATTCATGAAATGAGTTAAGTTACAGGGCATGCAAATCTGCATCAATAGAAGGCTTGTCAGGACAAGTTTCAACATGACTGCGCTCAGATTTTCCAGTTGCAAGATGTCTGGAACATCCAATTCACAGAGACAGTTTGAAATAGTGTTATAACATTATGAAGATACAGTGCAAAAGTACACTGCGTGTACATACTAATCACTATTAAAAAATGGCTGTTCAGCCACATCACTATTCGTGGCAGAAGTCTGAAGCTTAGTAAGATTGATTAGGTTTGCCACAATGTCAAAGTGATAGACTAACACTAGCACAACAGAATAGGTCACTTTGGATTTATACTTGCAGCTGAAAACAAGAAGTCACGCAGTCCTTCAACTGCGCCAACTCAGACCATGTTTAAGTTTGCTTTGGCAAACCACTAACTTCAAGTCATGCCCTCTTCCTTCCACTTAATTACAGGTCAAACAACCTTTGTCATTTTTGTTTTCTTCACAGTATGCAATCATGATTTCCTTCATATTTCCTCAGATAAGTCTCCTCTCCAGCCAGCTTTACAATTCATATTAACTTCTCCCTGTACAAGAGTTCTTGGCACAACTATTCCCCCATAGTTCTGACTCAATCTGGTATTTTGTTCCAGATTTCTCCTGCATAAATCATAAAGGAGAGGCCAGGCTGACTAAAAGTATTTCATTTGTACAACGAAGCATAGCTTTTGGGGATAAAGTTTGTCTTTCCAAACTTTTCATTATGCTGCCATTTTTTGAGCTTGCATATGCTCGCTGGCTTCCTGCACCTAGCTGTTGATCTAAACAAATCAGAACTATAATATGTTCGTACAAGAGTAGTCATGCATATATCTCCTTGGTCTGACAACAGAACACTTCTCATTTCCAAGATGTAGCATTCTCCACTTACTAAGCACAAAAAAATGTTAGTATCCAAACTACACCTCACCTGCTATAACGCACTGATTAAAGAAAAAGCTCCTTGGTGCTGTTTCCTCTCTCAGGGAGAAAAAAAGCAGCCTTATAATAGATGTTTACTGGGCTTTCAAGAATCATTATGAAACACTAGACCAGTTAAAAGCTTCATCCTGTCTTAGTCTTAGTTTACTTCAGTTTAGCATGGAGTCCATTATATTTTTCTTACAAAATTCTGTATTGCTGAAAACCTGTAACAATGTGTTCTGAAGTGTTCTCCAAATGTCCTTCCATGCTGTGTCTTTGTCTGTTCAGGCAGGCCCATATCACACATAACCTCACTGCTGAAATTCTGGATGTTTCCATGCTTTAATGGCAGACCTGTCCTAATGCTATCCATACCAAGAAAATTAAGAACTTCCTTAACCCTCCCAGTCACTAGTAGCTGACACAAGTCAGCCTTGATTTATTGCCTGTAAAGTTGGAACCATTCTTTCGAATTGGAGTAAAAGTGACTGCATTTTGCAAAACAAGCATGAAACCCAAGCTGAATACAGCTACTCCCAATCACATACAGATGTTATTTTTCTACAAAACAAAAATATTGGCAAATGTAAACTGCAGATAATGTTAAAGTGTTTGGACCCAAAAGCAGAGATTTCTTGCAACTACATTTTAGAACAAAGGAAGTCCTCATCTTTCCAAGCCCAAAGCTAACAAACTACTTTGAGTCTTGTCTGAAAGTTTCTATGATTACTGACTAGAATTTCCTGGCTGAAATTAAGCTATATTTATCAAGGACTATCTCCTCACACAACTTGCATTTTCCATTCTTTCAGCAGTACTGCTGAATTCAGAGCTACTCCTGCAACTGAGCTATAGACCAATTGGGGAAGTGGGTGAGACGGAGAAGAGAGTCAGGGAAAGCAAGAAACCAAAGACTACAGTATTTACTTGCTTTCACTGGAACTTATCCCTATCTTGCACTACACAGGTCACATGAACAAGAACTCCTGACATTAACGACATAACCAATGCTCACAGCAAGCAAGGCATTTCCACAAATAAAGTTCTGAACACAGAGTAAGTCAAACAAAAAATTGTTAACAGATGTTTTAGAGTGTGCTTAATTTGATAAACCAGATTAAATGACATGCTCCATTTGTATGTTTCCATTTTATCTGAAGCTCTTGAAGTTCCAGGAATAGTTTTAAAGTATGATGCAATAGGAAAGAAATCTGTTTATGGAAGTGAGAGTCCTCAACACAGACAGAGGAGTGTTCTGCCAGCACTCCTCACAGCTGGTACTCACAGAAGTTCAACTTCATAAGCACATCAAATAAATTCATGTTCTTAGGAAGTATGAGTTTCTCAATCTGTTTCTAACTAGATCTTTATGTTTACATTAATAATTACCCTATTTGTGGCCTGGACTTTTAGTACCATGGCTTATAGCAGTAGCTAGAGGAAAAATGCTACTGAACCATAACTACATACATACTTTTAATTTCAATTTGTCAAATCTGACAAGAATGAGCAAGGCATAATGTTAGTTTTGACCTTGAATTGCCATTTTTTTTTTTTTTTTTTTTTGCTAATAAGGAAAGGCAACAGAGTAAGACAGGTTTCTGCCAGGAGGGGGAAGGGAACCCCCCACACAACACAAACTGCTACGGAAAAAAATCTCTAACTTTCCCATTAGCTAGGTGCTTTCTTATTGGGTACAGAGCAACTACAATTCACAGCATCAGTAAAGAGATACTGCATCAGAACTAAAGTTCTCATTCAAAGCTGTTGCCTTTTGAGTTGGATCTACACATAGGAGACTGAAGCTGTTGAACCTGCTTCTCTGTTGCCCAAAGAACAACTATCTAGGTGGAAAATTCAGATCCACAGTGCTCTGGGAAAAAGACTGCACTATGCATTCACTCTTGGAAGTATTGTGCCCTTCCCAAGTGTCCAAAATTGTGGATTGCCAGAGAGCACAAAAGAATGCTCCACTGCACGTTATATTAACTGGACTGCATTAGTGTCAATGAACACAAAGTGCTGCTTCAGGAGAACACCGCAGTTCCACTCCTGGATGCAACCATGGCATCTAAAATGCCTGGCTCTAAGCAGGTCTAGACTATAGTTTAAAACAGAAGTGGTGGATTCCAGATTACCATAAGCAAAACCCACAAACCTCTAGATACTCTTCTACAGGACTTGTGAGGAAACGATACCTGATGTGTGGGTTTGTCTCATTTTTGTTGGTATTTGGGGTCTTTCCAATTTTGTTTTAAAGTTAAGTTTACCTTTTGAAATGAAACTGAAGATATTTAGACAGCTAACTCCTACCCCTGTAAGCCAGTTAGTCATCCACCTACCTTGTCAGGGGTCTGGTCCCTAATCTCCTAAAAGATTCTTAAACCATATACTGAAAACTTTGCATAACTAAGTGCAATAATACATAAATATCTCCAGGAGCCTGGGCTTTATGGTTGTACATCACTAAGCAGCTTCAAAATCATTCCCTTAGGCTCACAGCTGCAGTGCATCATCTGTAGGATGAAACCAAATCTTTCTCAAATCCTTTGCCTAGTCTTTGCTAATAGAGATTAAAGCACTGAATTGGGAACTAACATTGAGGTGGGAGAGTGGAAACTTACCCTTGGTTTAGCTAGTTGTTTGATTTTCTCAATTTCTTCATCAGACATGACATCATAGTATCGTACAATATGAGGGCTGTCCCATTCATCTTCTTCCTTAAAGGGAGCTATTAGCAGATGAGGGTTTCTGTTTCCATCATGGTACCTACAAAACAGCCTTTTCTGTCTTCGAGGGGTCTGAAATAGAAAGTGCCAAGCAAAATGCATTGTTTGCTCAACCACTTTTCATGAAATTGGACAAGATATGCCCTTACACCACAACATAAACACACTGGAAAAAACCCTGTCACCTATCAAATTTAAGATTTAAGCATGAGATTAATTCTGCTATTTACTGTGAATAAAAACAGCATATATTACTCTAAAGATACACTGAGCAAGGCCTGGACCACTAACTTCTAAGAGTGGGATCATAATAGGTTACAGATTAGAAACTCAGCAACTATGTAAGCAGCCAGCTGTAAAAATTCTGGATCTTTTAATTAAGACTATGCAAATAGAACAAACACCGATCCTTCTCACTGCACTGAGAATTAAAGTCATAACTGGAGAAGTACTAGAGACTGATCAAAACAGATCCCACCCAGAGGGATGTCTTTAAGACATGCAAACGAGAAAGGACTAATATGATTCCATAACAGTAGCAAAGCAAAGTTAACTCTCAGAGGAAAAAACCTCTAGTATATTGATACAACAGCATTTAAAATGGCTCAGTAGACAGTCAGGAGAATCAATTTTCAGCAACCTTTAAGAGGAACAGTTGAGAGCTCTTTTTCTGTTTAGGATTAACAGCTAAAGATACAGAGGCCAAGATATAAGCAGGTACAAATCTCAACATGGACAGAACTACACCTAGTTTTTCCAAAAAAAAACCAGTTCCACAGAAGGAAAAAACTTAACATGCTTTAGCAAGCTTGATCACCCTTATGCAGTAGCAATACAGACAAAATCTTCCTTTCTCTTACCATTTTCACCCCTTCACCTCTGCAGAGGGCCTCATAGATATCACGCTCTGGTAAGTAGTCAAGAGGCCTCTCGTAGGCCCCACCTTGCACCACAGGTTCTGTTGTAGTCATTGTCTTATTTAATGACTTATCTTCTCTCTCCTTCTCCAGCAATTTCTCAAAGTAACGGAGATTACTGCCTGCTCTCTCATGAGTACTGTCTTGGTTAGGAGGGGGGAAAAAGAAAAGACGACAGAACTAGTGACTTAACCAGTTCCTGAGACTGCATAACACAAGTCTTTTTCAAGACACTACAATAATTCTCCCCTTCATAAAGCATCATGAGGTAGCCAAAAGACATCAGCTCCAGTCTGCACTGGAAACACCAGCACTGGGCAAGTTTCTCCCTTTCTTTGCAAAGGGAAGCTAGGTATAATCCTGCAAGAGAAGTTTCTGGATGGACCTATGACAAAACTTGAATTTCAGGTAGGGAAGGGGAAAAGGAATTTTTGGATCTTTACATCCCTCCTTTTCTCCAAGCCTTGTCCTTCCAATTCTGCCTAGGATGAGCGGACCTCAGAACTTGTACACAGAGATCAATCTAGTTGTTGCACCACCCCCACCCCCCACCCTCCCCATTCCCCCAATGCTTCTCATCCACATCGCACAAGGACTGTGGTGGAGTCCCAGCCAGACTTCAATTCCCAGAACTTCTCCAAACTTTGAAAGCTCAGAGGTAAGTGCTACCACTTAGCAGCCTAGCTCTAACATCTATTTCTAGAGGTTTATACGTTTCTGTAAAGAGGCACCATGGATCACTATAGAATCATTAGACCTACCATTAGTGATTTATTCCTGGATGTTAGTATGAATCAAACACCACCAGCAGATTTTTAGCCAGCATAACTAAGGAATAATTCCCTGTTCACAGTAAGTATTTTCAGACATTAGTACCTAGAACAGTTTCCCTTTTCACTCTAACAAACTTAGTGTTTATCTTACATAACTAACCCAGAAGGCCATAGAAGTAACCACTCAGAGCATAGACTAGTATTAGCTAGATATGGACAAGTAAACCAGAGCAGAGGAAGCTGCTGCTTCCAGAAGGGACTGCCAAGCCTATTCCACCACATGGTGCCAATAAGGCTTTGTGTTCTGCTATCAGTGCACCGCCCCATTGCAAAATGAGCTGGATTCAATACCTTCTCATATTCCTGTAAACTTTAACCTATGAGTTCCAGTTTCTATGGAAATTAAACTGATATTTATACATTTTTCAATAAAAAAGGCTTTATCCACTCTTGGGATGCAGCTAACATCTGGATTAAGAATCACACAAGTAAACACCACAATAGACTGGAGCTCTTAACTGGAAAGGTTTATCCTTTCCAAAAAGTCCCAAAAGCAGGCAAGACAATTCTATGGAAAAAAAATGCTTCTTTCTTTACTCAACAGAAAGCTGAAAACAGACCAGAGAAAGGCAAGCTTAAAAAAATCCACTGTATGTTCTACTGCTCAGAAATGAGTACTTTAAAGTCTCAGGCAAAGTAGTCTCCTGGCATCAAACAGTGCCTGCAGAGAGGGGTATGGAGAGGAATCTGACAAGTCAGCAGGACTTGACACAGGAGGCAGTACTCTGCTCAAGTCCATGGTAACCTTGATCTCCACATGAGATAACCCAGGTTTCAACGGTTACTAACCAACATCTCAGCACACAAATACTGGACACATTTAGTCTCTAGGTAATAACAGCATGGACTGCAGGATGCTGAAGATGCTTCAAGCAAAAGCAGATTGTTTTTTTCTCAGGACCCATGCTTACTGTAAAACATGGCAGGATATTCTTCCAGTCAACTCGCTATTGCATTGACTGAGAGCGTCCTTGGCTCTCTTGCTTTAGTGGAATAGTGGATCTTTTGTTCTTACCAAGAGATATCAGACGTCTGGTAAGCTCTGTGGCTCTGTGTAAATCCCCAAACTGGAAAACAGCATAGCTGAGATAATCTAGGATCTCCACTTTGCTGACTGTTGTATCCTCCCCTTCGTCATGCTGTTTTAAGGCTTGTTCCATCCAGAGTACTGTATGATAGTAGTCTCCATCATTGTAAGCAGTCTTGCCCATGCCAAAGCAGTCTCCCACTGTCAAAGAGGATCTATATTTTGCTCCTGATAACAAAAAAGAAAAGTGATCCACACAAACATCTTTGTCTTCAACTACTAGAAGGAATAGCTGTAAACAGACATGTATCATCCAAATAGGCTTCTAAAAGACAATGCTTTAACAATATTTTAAGTTCTACACCAAAGTGATCACCTTCAAGAATTAAAGGCTACATTCTGTCATAATTTATGACATTTATTCCTCTTTAAACCAAGAGAAGTTTAACATGAGTTAGTGTTAAGCTATTCTGTTGCAGATAAAAGCAGAGCAGACCAACAGCTTAGCTGACTTTGCTGAACCTAAAAGTTAACGATCAGTTATATGATCAGAGAAGCCTAGCCATATGCAGAACTAGCTAAAAATACTTTTTTGCTTTTTACTGGAGATTTACTGGAGAATAAGGAACATGTTTATGCATAAGCTTCTTACTGATTGTTATTTACAGACAAACTAGGTATCCAATCAACTTTTTCACTGTGCACAGATTCCTGGGTGCTCCAGCTAAGCAGGTGCAAAGATAAATGAGTTTTAGAATGATTTAAGTTTGCTGTTAATCACCCACAGGTAACAACTAGAACTGTGTGTTGTGAAGTCATCTACCCACATGATTATTTGTTGCTAACAAATCTCTTATGAGCAGAAACTATAAACGTTTATCCAGGCTCAGCTGCCAAAACACCGAAGCACTACAAAATACCTATAGAGATTCCAAAACACCTTTCTGTGGCATATACTGTTAGCCCTCATTTCACAGACGAGGAACAGAAGCAAAGCTATTCAACCAAAGCCCCACTGGAAGACCAGAGGGAAGAAACAGAGCAATGCTTCCTAAGAGCTGCACAGCAATGTATTGTGAGGCATTCCCCCCCGACACCTTGGATTGCAAGTTCTCTGGGACACGAAGTGCCTATTTTACTTGCTTACACTGTAACCAGTACAGTGAAGACTACAGCAGCCAGCACAAGAAAGTTTTTGTCTTTGGTATTAGTAAGTAGTGAAATCAGCATTTTCTTTTTAGATTATTAAGAAAATACTCTACTTGAACTGCAGATCATGGCGGCCTGGCCTGGGTGGAAACAACCTTGAGGTTGTTCTCAAATATTTAAATAGATACATCCAAGTGTCCAAAGCTCATGGATTTTTAGTTCCATGGCTCTTGGATGCTTCATCACTACTGAAAGAGGACTTTGAAGGGGAATAGATGAAAACCTCAGAAGTGCCAGGATGCTGCCACCTCCTTTTTTGAAGAGCAGAGGGGACCCTTGTGCAATTACCTGGTAAGTTACCTCGAGAGAGAGTCTCAGGATCCAGTTTGTATGTGTCCTGCAGGCGCATCAGAGCCTTTGCAGCTCCAGTCTCATCTTCTTCAGTTGGAAAAAACTGACGCTGAATTGTGAGATTTGCAATAAAGCCTTTGCATTGAAAGGGAAAGAAGTTGTTACTGCCAGAGTTTGAATGAATTAAGAGCACAGACACAATACCAGATTAACATAAGAGAGGGAACATCTGCTTTGTTTTTGGAATTCTGTAAGAATCAGAGTCTAGATTTAAACACAGAGCCTCATATCAGGCTCTTGAGTTATATAAACATTGCTTTCTGCCCCATTTTAAAGGATTACAGTTCAGATAAGAGGAAAAAGGCAAGGGAAAACTAAAAATGCAGTTTTCTTGTGCTGCACAGTTACTGAAGTGTAATGCAAATCTAATGATCTTCAGTTTCCTGTAATGTCTTTCCAGCATGAAAACTTAATAGCTTCCCTCACTTCTCCTTTTGCAATATCCACAAAGAAACTGCAGATCATGGCATTCCGCAATGATTTCTAGTCTGCGCTCCACCAACCTGTTAAGCCATAAGAGATCTGAGATCCAAGTCTCAGCTCAGGGGATGCAGACCCTGAGCCAGGATCCCCTACACAGGATTTTAAAGGATTTCTTATCTGGTAAGAGGCTTTTAGATCTAGCAACTAACAGGTCACATGAAGAAATAAAACTAAATGCACTATGCAAATAAATCAAGGTTGTATAGCAGGTTGGGGGACAGTAGAGAGATCAGCCGAAGGAAGAAAACATCTATTTCCAGTCACATGGCAAGCAGGCTTCTGAAAGGAATTCTTTAGAAAAAGAATTAAGGACAGAGGTACTCCATAGAATTGTCTAGTTCTTTTCACCTAGGGTGATTATTCTAACACACACTGAAAATCTTGGCTGGAAAAAACCTTGAAGTCATGCAGGGTGTTCGGCATGAAATATTCCTTCTTTCCCCCTTACTTTCATAGCGTCCAGTAAAAATAAATGTGCATAAAAAAGCTTAAGGAAGCAGGATTCAGGCATACAGACATTTTGACAATATGATGCAAGAGGAAGGATTAGTATTGGAAACATTTGTTTTAGAAGGACGGTTTATAGATAACAGGATAATATAGCAGTCATATCAATAGATACACTACAACATCTGCCAACAGAATGCTGGAGCTGATGGGAATTCCTTTATCAATATAGTACAGGTGTCTGATCAAAGTGGTCAAAAGACAACTGGTAAGGGAAGAAGCAGAGTGCAAAGGTAGATGATAAACTTTTAATTAAAGGAACATAAAACTCAAGACAAGGCATGAAACAACAGTTGCCAACACAGCTGAAAATTTGGGGATATCCTAATCTCCCCTCCAAGGCAGCACAAGCCAAACAAAGTGTTATCAATCTTAGACATGTTAAAACTTTGAGTCTTGACTCAAAAGCATTCAAGTGGCAACTGCCACTCATAGGTAACCAGTAAACAAGAGGCCAGTCATTACCTTAAGTTTCAAATGGACTTGGCAACAGCATTTAAACCACAACTGAGTTTGCAGCTTTCCAGAATACAAGGAGGGGAAGTAACTGTGTTGTAAGGCTACCTCCTACCAATATTTTCTTCCACGAAGCTCCTTACCATTTGTTGTGTCCTGAAGAACCAGGTTTTCTAATTCCAGCCAATCAGTATTTAAACGCTTCACCAGTTTATATGCATTTACAGGATGTGCCAGATATCCTTCTGGATCGGAGGTTGATTTGCTAGTCAGTACATCCATTTTTTCAGCCCAGCTGGAAAAAAGAAGCATATGCCTCAGTCTGAGACCAGTTTATGAATGCATATCTTCCTTATTAAGTCATCCTAATTACAAAGCTAGAACCAATTTATTGCTCCTTTTGCCATTGTAACCAGCTGTTGAGCTTTCAACTTCACAAGGACAAAGTGAAGTACAACTGATTTTTTTTTTTTTTTTTAATCACAACTATTTTCCTGTCCACTATTAAAAAAAAAAAACTTACTACAGAGAAACTACACCTCACTTGCACTGAATCTTAGCAACCAATTTTCAGCATGCTGCAGTTTGGAAAATAATTGTATAGCACACAATAATCACTGCAAGTGTCATTTGCTCATCTCAAAGTAACAATACAAACCTGTATGAACCTTAATAACTTGTTAGCTTTATGGAAGCCAAATGCAAAGCTTTGATTTTTTTCAGACTGAAAAATGCTCAGTGGCAACAGAACAATAGCAGTGCTGTCCATTGACAAGAACACACTCATTCAGCTTCAAACTAGTATTAGGAAACTTCATGCTCTGCATTGTAGGATATTTGAACCACCATTTATGCTACTAATGCTGCAATGATAATTTCTTCTGTTCCCCTCCATATTATCCCTTATCCAAAAGGGTCTTCTACACAGAGTGCTTGTGATGGTACAAGGACAAGGAAACAAGTGGAAAAGCCCAGCAAGTGATAATTACTAAAGGATCAGAGAAATTAAAAAATACATTTCTGAAGCAGGGACTCCTCTCTGCAGTTCTACTGGAGGAAGTTACAACCACACTATTGTTACCTATGGTCCTACTTTGTGACTGTCTATGAGGAAGTATTAACGAGATCCAGTGACAGAGACGGCAACAAGAAGATCACATGTAAATCAGCCTAATGGGTTAGCCATTTTGTTAGGCATCTTGGTTAATGCAATCCTCTTCCCCTACCTTTTAATCTGAGAGAGCTTGGATTCTTCTGCTCGGATATATTCCTTTAGAGACTGCACCAAGTCTTTCTCTGCATAAATCAGATCTGTCATTTGACCTAAAAATGGGAAATGAGGAAGTGTTAATCAGAGCTAAAACAAGAAATCACTTTCCAACAGCACAGAAGACCAACCTCAGGTGCTCTAGGGCTATCAAAGCCACCGCAAAGAACAGACAAACTAAGGTTCAGAGTGAGAGTGTTTTTTAATGTTTGTAAGCCACAAAAAAAAATTATACATGAAGATCTGGCATTCAAATGCTTCATATGGCTTTTAAAAATCTCAACCTTAATGACCTATGAAGTAGCTTTGCTATGACCCTTTTACCATCTCTGAATTACTTTTAATATTGCAGTTACATAAAATGCAATCAATGGAAAGGTTTGACATTAATACAGCCAGAGTCAAAGCAATGAAAGATCCAAATAGTTGCCATAGTATCTGTTCCACATGTGGATACAGATTAGGTCACACCAGTATTTTATTAGTTGAACCACTGGCATCACTTAAAATTACAGCTTTTCAATATGGGTAACTGTGGAAACACAACCTAACATTAAAGTACAGACGAATTTCAGACTAATGTTTATAGACTAACATGCAAAATCTCTCCCAATTAATATTAGTGGAAACTGCTAGCATATCAATCCAAATTACTACAAGAAACTTTTACAGACCAAACACTGAATGATCCAGAGATTTAGAAACACAGCAACAGATTTATTTTCAGCATTCCAAAGTAATTATTAATGAGGCATAAGGAAGCAGATGGAAGTCAGCAGGCTGTTCTATTTTCAGTCTATCCCCCTAAAGTAAGTTTCAGGAATGGGTAAATGTAAACAGAGAAGATGGTGATTCATGGCAACTGCATACAAAATCCTACCTTTAACTTACAGGAAAGAGACAGTGAAATAAGGCATGTCTAGGTAAATGTTACTTAGCCAACACTGGAGGGAGGGCAAGGCAAGCTGGGGGTCAGTAGCAAACAACATTCTTTGTCCTGACAGAGGTTCCACAGGGAGGCAGACACACTGAGGTAACTTTCCACTGAGACATGTGCAAAATATACCACGAAAAGTTTGAGTTTTGCCATTACAAAAATATAGCTCCACTAAGCTCTGGAGAATAGGCACATGTAGTTAATGAATCTGTATTATCTTTATGATGGGCACTCCCTTCACTGTTCCACAGGAAAGCATTAGATCTGAAGTCACAGCAGAATTCAGTTTGTCTTCATATTTTTAGAATCTACCATAATCACAAATGATTGCATCACAGCTGTTAGAACAGAACTAAAACTAATTTTCAGGATGCAAGATAACTGTGTGAATTTTCTAGGATTTACTGAAGTCTTGTACAACACCCACAGAGTAAAGGGGATATTAATTTTCCATTCCCATCCCTAACCCTAGCTTTCATTGAGGATAACAGATTTCAGCTTCTGTGAAAGAAAGTACCTCACATTTTTATCACTAAGTTCTTTCCATGAATCAGCAGTTTTGGATTATGCTTTTAATATAAGCTTTGCACAAAACATCTCTGCTGTGCTCAAGACAGTCAGGTGCACAGTTCTTAAAATCAGGAATTGTCTTACTTTACACAAAACCCCCAGAGAAATTGTACCGTGTTGGTCATGACATGCTAAGATACTGAATTGCAGAAAAATTCCACTCATGCAAGATGTGAATTGCCATTGAGAGAGACCTGGACAGGCTGGAGAGTTGGGTGGAGAGGAACCTCATGAAGTTCAAAGGCAAGGGTAGGGCCCTGCACCTGGGGAGGAATAACCCCAGGCACCAGGACATGTTGGAGGCTGACCTGCTGGAAAGCAGCTACATGGAGAAGGACCTGGGAGTCCTGGGGGACAACGAGTCAACCACAAGACAGCAACGTGCCCTTGCGGCCAAGAAGGCCAAAGGTATCCTGGGGGGCATCAGGAAGAGCGTTGCCAGCAGGTCGAGGGAGGTGATCCTCCCCTCTGCTTCAGCCCTGGCGAGGCCACATCTGGAGCGCTGGGTCCAGTTCTGGGCTCCCCAGTACAAGAGAGACATGGAGCTACTGGAGACAGACCAGTGGAGGGCTGCAAAGATGATTAGGGGACTGGAGCATCTCTCACATGAGGAGAGGCTGARAGAGCTGGGCCTGTTTAGCCTGGARAAGAGAAGACTGAGAGGGGATCTTATCAATGTATACAAATATCTTAAGGGAGGGTGTCCAGAGGATCTTTTCAGTGGTGCCCAGTGACAGGACAAGAGGCAACGGGCACAAACTGAAACACAGGAAGTTCCATCTGAATATGACGAAAAACTACTTTACTGCAAGGGTGACAGAGCACTGGAACAGGTTGCCCAGAGAGGTTGTGGAGTCTCCTTCTCTGGAGATATTCAAAACCCGCCTGGACACAATCCTGTGCAACACGCTCTAGGTGACCCTGCTTGAGCAAGGGGGTTGGACTAGATGATCTCCAGAGGTCCCTGTCAACCTCAACCATTCTGTGATCTGCAACACAGAATAACAATGAGGATGCAGAAAAGTAACTTTTCCTAACAAGGATAGTATTTGATAGGGCTGTATGAATGAAGTCATATGCTTCAACTGTAAACTTTTTTAAAAGAGTTTTGGCAACTGTATTAGCTACATTATCACACATTACCTATAGAGGTGAAAAACTCAGCTTCTGTTTGCCAGAGCAAGCAAATACAGGTCAAGAGCACCAACTGCAGCCAGGACTTCATCTTCCAGACAGCTCTAACCTGTAATGTATTAAAACAAAGAGGAGTGAACAGGATTAACCGATCTGTGTGGCAAGTGGAGAACCACACACACGCACCCCAACAAGGCATTAGTCATCTTCAGTCAAATTACTCATGAAAATGAATTAGGTCCTTGAAATACTGAGCTCTAAAGAGCAAAAAATCTAAGTAATTTCTTTTGCAAAATTAGGAGTTCTGTTATTTTATTTAAACTGTCCCACCTGATATCTGGTTCTACAAGTTTCAATAAAGGGAACTTAATGAGACCCTAGACACATAACAAGGGTGTTACAGTCAGCAGTAGTTAAGATTTCTGTTCATTCACCACAATACAATCAACACTTAAAGCTTCATGAATGCCAGCACTCAGCTTAGCCCATAAGGTGTCTTTGCTTCTTACCCTCTTAGCATGTGTAGTGTGCAGATGGGTGTTATTCCATGTGACAAGTGCACACACTTTAAGGCCCAGAAAACAACATTACAGATGCCTCAGTACTGTGCAATATTTAAGACACATATAGCAACAAAAAGTTGTTTCCAATCAGTAAGTTAGGGAGGCTTCCCCACTAGTGAGATATAGCAGGAAGGAAGTATTTCAAGAAAATTGCATCTCATTAAGTTTTAGCAAACATTAACAATTAAGTTATCAGGAGCAAAGTTCAGTAATGTCTGGAACAGATTCAGGTCCTAGTGTTGTGCTGAGGTCCAGTTACATCAAGATCTCAAAAAACAAGAGATCAGAAACAGAAACAACCATTCCTAACACAAAATCCAGTCTACAGACTATTTAATTAGCTCTCTCTCCACTCAGTATTCCAATACAAGCAGCTACAGCTAACTGGAAATGCTCGGTTTTGCTCTCAGGATGAACAAGAGAACTAGACTGATGCCACTATACTTTGTTACAACAGCATCCAGCGAAAAAAACACACTGGCATATTTAGCACTAGGTAGAAGTTTGTAGCCACACGCACTTACTTCCTCATTACTGAGCTCCAGGGAGCAGAAGAGAGAAAGGAAGAGGTAACTATGTCTTGTCAACACTGGCAAGCATTCTGGTGCCATAAGGGCAGACCAGCCATGCTGAGGCAGTCTGCACGGAGACACTTATGTCTACATCATCTGTGGCTCGGCAGGGAGGGGGTTACTCAAGACCTCATTTAGTCTAGTTCCCTGGACTGGACATCCCCACCCATGCACATGGTTTGGAATTGCATGCAGGTCCAATCACTGGCTCATTTTTCCTTGAGTGCATTTAGCAAACACTAGGAGCACAGCCTGAGTTAGTTTCCTCACAAGTGAATGTGGTTTGCGCACCCCAAAAACCAAGCCCATATGCTGCAAGTGATGAGGACTAGAAGGTTCAAAGAAAAAGCACATGCAAGTCTCTACTAGAACATTAATGAAGTATCCACTAAGCACTACTGCAGTTGCAAGATGTTTTAAAACAAAGTAGAAGTAAAAAACACAAGGGAGAATGTCAGAGGAGTATTTATGCTCAAAGATGTGTTCCTATAACACTTAAAAACAACTCCCACAGTAGAGGGTTTTTTTAGATTGTTCTACTTCAGCATTAATTTTGAAGAGACCAAATACAGCATGACTTTGCCTTCTTTGGTTTTATAAAAGATGCATACACTTTCTCTAATAATTTCAACAAATTTCATTTGACATAGCCAACAGAAGTATTGAGCCCTCAAAAGTATTCTTCCACTTAGCTTTTCCATGGGTGCAGCCCAATACCTTCCACTTCACACAATTATAGCTGGAAAATAAAAGTATACAAAGCTGTACTATCTTCCAATAATAATAATAAAAATCCTAAATTATGGTAAGTTAGACTCAGCATGCTAGGAAATTCAGTTATATAAAAACTTTCTAGGAACACGAATAGTGAAAAGTAAAGAAGAAACAGCATTTTTGCACAGTAGAATTCACAGCAAAGGTTGGAAAAGTAGAAAGTTTCCAGCTCTACTTATTCAGAATGCATTGTCCCAGCATATTGGCCTCTGGGCATAGTCTTTATGATTTTTGTATTTCAAAGGCTGTGCCCATTTAGAAACAGAGATTTTTGAAACGGAGACAGAAAGCAGCCTGTTACGTCTCAGAGTACATAACAGGGCACAGATGGGGTAGAGAGCCTGAGCAGGCAGGTGGAAAAGGTCGTAAATAGTTGACAAGTGGGATAAGGGAGAGCGGGTCCATACAGCAGAGCTGTAGGGAAGCTTTAATTCTTCTGGGATATCTGATGGCCAGGACTGCCTCTTCCGCCAAATTCATGAGGAGCCTGCACCGCACTTGGACCCAGAGGTCAGCCCACTGCTCACTCAGGGGCTGCCTGCTCACTGAGCAGGAAGAGCCACTACAGACAGCCTTCACATGGGAGCACTGCAACTCAACATACATGAAAGCTATCATAGCACCCACACAGCATCAAAAGAGGAAAGGACAATTGCTCATTTTAACCCAAGAAGCAATAATTCCTTTTTCTAACCACCCCTTATAATTAAGTAAACTCTTTGGTGGCTGGAAATAACGATTAACAACCTGTTCCTACTCAAAATATATTAAGCAGGATGAAATTATTTGAGGCAAAAGGGAATCCTTTAAATCTGATGAGAAACAAAGGAGAAGGGAAGGGCAAATGATGGAACATCCTGGAGTTTCAAGCAATACAGTACGTGAGAAGATATTAAAATAATTGTGACAATTCTAGCTCATTGTTCCCTTGGGTTCCACATGTCTGCCTGCACAACATGAAACAGAAGGTGGCAGGTGGATGCTGCTTTTTCCTTCTGCATTTTTTAAGTACAGCATGATAGGCACTCTGACCCTCTAAGGAGCTCCTAGGTGCCATGAAAATAAACAGCAAAAACACTGTCAATAAGACCACCATTAAGAAGAGTTATGAATAGCTCTTTTTTGCTATATATTATCACATTGTGAGATAAAGTTTAATTTATTCATTTTGCTTCCTTTAAAAGTCTACATGAGAAATCAGAAATGTTACTGCAACAGTATGCAAAAAACATCTCATAGCATCATAATGCCTTCCCTTCCCCCCTGCTACTTCTCCCCCTCCAAACAATGTATTCCCAAACTGCTCGTTTAAGTTAGTTCAAAGCTGTACAAGGGTAACCTGAGAATTGAGTAAAGCTGAATGAATAGTACCATGCAGAGGTCTGCCAACACTAAAAGCCACAATAAGCGATACAGCAGAAAGCACAGCAAGTCAGAAGCATTCAAGAAGTACATAGATTTAAGGATATTAAGCCACCACTGTCCATCTGCATAGTCTGTTCTTGTTTCATGAAGCAGTTTTTGGATGCACTACACAAAGCTTGGCAAAATAACTACAAGGGAATTTTCCAATTGAAATACCATGATTCTACGTTCTCTCTGCACCTCCTCACCATATTCTCTCATGGCTCAGGATATCTGCCAAGAAGAACATTTACTACAGCTAGCAGCTTGTCGTTATAGCAGATCTTTAACAGCTTTGCCATCCTACTCAGATTTACTTGAGTCAATAAACAGAAACTCTCAGTAAACAGGGAAATCAGCTCTTGCTTGAACAAGCAGGACACCTGGCTGGAGGGTTTTCAGACTGTTTATACACATTCTTTTCACAGCTGTTACTCAGAAAACCAGCATGAATAATGAATTACAAGAGAATGAGCATAATGTTATAACCACATTTCTGGAGAGTGGAAGCGTGTGTGAGCACACGTGTGCATGCACACCCCACTGCATATAAACCATCTGCTAACAAAGAAGGGAAGAGGCAGAAGAGACATTAGCACCTCCTACCTCAATAACCGAGATTAAAATAAATGACTATAAATCAAATATGTTTTATTCAAGCAGAGAATGAAAGAACTTACTTGTATAGAAATGCCTAAACCCTGCAGAAAATAAATCTATGTAGGATAAATACTGCCTACCTTCCTGGCTTTTTCTCAATAGTATCTCTAGAAGACAAACATGTCATGTTGGACAGGTAAAACTAGGATTTCCTTTTATTTAGGTGAGAATAGCTACCTTCCTCCGCAAGAGACTTGGAGAAAACTTGTAAGGGTCCATTAGGCTCAGTTTCAGCCTTGGGCTTATAAGAAAAACCCAATGCAAGAACTGAGAGCAGGCAGTTCACACACTGCTCTGTGCTAAGGCTATAAGATGTCCCAGGACAACAACTACACTGCCCTGGCCTGCCCAGCTATGTGAAGTGTTGTCCACACAAAAATCAGTACAACACATTCCTCTTAGAGGAGAGCTTACACCACTGCCTTACCTGTGGTACTGTCCTCACTCTAGCAAGAAACCACTCCACTAACACTGCCTGAGCTGAACCTCGCTGCATAGCATAGCAAATGCTGATTGCTTTGTTCCTTTCCTTCCCCTGAACATCCCCAGCTAGCAGGGCTAAAAGGCCAACCAAATACATATCATACAAACTTTTCACTTCTTCAGGAGTGAGAGACCTCAATGAATCACTGCTCCCACTGGAAAGAGTGCTCTCAGACTTCAGAGAGCACTGGCAGAAGGAAAAAGACTATAAACAAAGTAGACAAGGATGGAATTTCCTTCAGAAGTTAAAGACTGAATTCTTTATTTAATAAGCCTTCTAAAAACTCTTGTTCAGTAAGATTAAAAGCATGGATCTGACCTAAAGAGTTATTTACATGTCTACCAGGCCTATCAGTTTTTTTCCCCCATCTCATCTAGGGTATTTCATATCCAGCCACAGGGGTTCAAGCTTCCACAAGAGCCAAAAGGCAGGCCTTCTTCAGGCCAGATGAGGAAACTCACCTGTTACTCATCCTGTCCCTCTGATCAAAGAAACAAGCTGCCTCATTCTCCTTTGTAGGCCACAGAAGGAGAGTGAGACCCTCACAGAGCCTTCCTTTAGAGAGGAGGCAGCAAATCTACCTACAATACTTGCCCCCCATCCCTTGGGAGTACTGGAGCCATTAGGCTGAATTTCACAGTAAGCCACAGTTAGAAACACTGAAGAACATGAATCCCTTCTCCTCCTCCTTCACCCACTCCTTCACCCCACAAGAGACTCCCAACAAGTTTTAGTCAGTTGGTACAACAGTGCATTATAAGGGAACTTGTAAGGGAACAACAGTAAGAATGGAACCTAAACAGGCAGTGGCAGTCCCATAACCACACTTTGCTACAGAGAAATAGTTTGTGAAACAAAATACCTTGCAGCAACAAGATGCTGACAAAGTCTGATTAATATTATTTCTTTGAATTATACAGTAAATCAGCACTGCATAACTACTTTCAAGCTGATGACACAAATAAGGGTTACAATTTGGCTCTTCTTGTGTGCTTGACAAAGCTTAAAAATTCACTTAGAAAACCACAGTTAAAATACCCGCTTCCACATTGAATCTAAATTTAAACTATTACAGAATAATCTAACAAACAAATCACTGTTTCAAAGTCACCTCTGGCCACAGACTGGCTCTTGGTTTACACATCAGAGCTGAGGCTCATATGCCAGGCTCTGAAGAACTGTCTATCCTTATACAAACAGCAATCTGAGGTTGGGCTCTTGGATAAGCCAAGCCTGTTAGGGGTTTCTCCAAATGTCAGTGCTTTCTACCCTCTGTCTCATCACTCACAGCAGCAGCAGGGAGTACTGAACTGACTGCATGGCTGACTTCATCCCCAAAACCCAAGATTCCCCAGCATTGTTTCCTTTCAATGTTAGGTGCCCCAGCACATACAAGTTCTTCTCCCTTATGCATCAAAGAACTGCTTTCCAGCTCCTTCCTCCAGTACACTTCAGATTTACAGCTTTAAGCAACATATGCCTACATCACTACCTTTCTTGCCAAAGCATTTGATGTGCATCTGAAAAGAATTATGATTGCCTAACTAATAAAACATGAATGTATTTTTCAAGACAGGCCAAAAGACAAAAGGAAAAGCTGTTTGCTTGCATGCATTAACAAGGAAGCAGTACTTTTAGTAAAAAATTGTGTGTGTTCCCTCTAATGTAAAATGGATCTTGTAATCCTTAGTCATGTAAGCTTAAAAACTATAAGCAGCTGGATTAGCGCTCAACAGTTTTCCCAAAAGCATAGCAAAAAAAAAAAAAAAGAAAAAACACTTTGGCACTGTGACAGAAAATTCATGCTAATCTAAGGCACAAGTCTTCCTGCATCTTACTCTGCGGTATCAGTAAGTTCATCCCATATGAAGCAATCTAGTGTTAAATCCCACCCTATTAATGAAGATAGGCCAGCAGGATTGCAAGTTTTGTCATTTCCTAGTGAAGCTTGTTCTTCATCATTGAAATTTAGGCTGAATTTTACTGCACAGAGCCTAGAATTTTAGCATATCAAGAGCTTCAGATAAGCTTCCATATGCTCATGCCACATTAAAAGCAATCTCAGTGTTGAGAAATAAGTTTTATATAAAACAGGTCTACTGTCAATGAACTATTTCTTTCAATTGACATCAGAAATTGAGTTAAAGTTGAGATACCATCTCAAAGGTTTGGGGGTTGAATCTATTCTGAGATCACCCTAGAATATGCTTCCAAACATGCCTTACATTCTCAAGTGTATAGAAAACTATATACAAAAAAAATCAGAACTAGTCATAGGAAAAATATCCATCTAAATGTTTATAGCTTGCTCCTTGGAAGTTTGTCAATATAACAGCATGGAAATAATAAACAGGCCGGATCCCCAACTTAAACCTAGAATGAAAACCTCCTTATACTAAAGGGCAAACCACACTCCCTCTACTGTTACCGACTGAAATAAACCATCATACTCTGGGCTTGTACTTCCTGCACTGAAGAGCTACATTAAAAAAAAAAAACACACACAAGAAACTAAGGTATACAAACAAGAAGTAAAGTTCTCATCTATTAGTATCAGAGCAACACCAATTTACAGCTGTTAACTAATTTTCAGCCTGTAAGAGTGGCAGTTATTGGCTGCTGTATATTTACAACATACCTGGGGGATTACCTCCTAGGTCCTTAACGTCAGAAAGCCAAAGTATTAACCTGTTGAAGATGGCTGTGGTGTCCTTTCAGCTCAGCTCTGTCCTCACAAAGCACCTATAAACTTAAGAGGCAAGAAGCTTTAGGTAAAATGTCTTCTGGGAAAAACCTGCCTTGAATGCTTACTATTGAGGAACATGTGTGATTACTGGCTACAAATACCAAATACTACAAAGCCAAGCAGCTCAAAGTCTTTCTTCCAAGATAAGGACATTCTTTGCTGTTTAAAGCAAAGTTATTCCTGTGTGGCCTCAAAGGCATGCTTTGCATTACCACAGCATAGCACACCGTTGTGCCCCGTTTGAGCTATGGTAGCCTTCTAGGTAATGTTTTTATGTTTCACACTGCCTACCTTAGGCTATATTTGCACAAGCCTTTTTCACAAAGGCTTAAAACGACTACATTGTACCATACATTCACAATTGTCTGTGTTCTGGCTTATCACCACAGATCAGCTGATAGGCAGGAACTCAACTGCACATCTGTGTTTTACATAGAAAAAAGTAAAAACATTTTTCAAAAAAAAATCAGGTTAAAACAAGAAACTGGGTAAGGGTGAAACTATACTGAAACATTAAAATGAACTGGGAGTTATTTTAAATAATGTCAATGGTTCTGAATATCTCTAGGGATGCAGATTTATTTCCGGTAAGAATGGGAACTCTGAAGTGATTCAGGAACTTTCCAGGCAGAGACAACCCAGTTGCTATGATTCAGAGCTCAGGCAAGTTATTGCATGGCAGCTGAGCTGCTATAGTGGTCCATGTACACACTCTTAATCCATCGAAGATGGGAATAGAACAAGTGAATTCTGAACTCCTTCATATGAAGTTGTAGTTAACGTTTGCTTTACCTGAAGGCTGCAGCAGACTAACACACATACAGCCTGTTAAAGCAACTCACACACAGTAATTTTTCTAAGCTCTGTGATAATACCAGTCATATTTAAATTCAAAGGCAAGGAAATAAGAAAACAGCCCTTCCACTTTTTAGGAGTGGACCTTTATTTATTACAGGGCATTTTCTGGGGAGAGTGGGGGGGGGGGGGGAACTGTACTTTTATTAACACATGCTTGGTTTGGCTTTTTCTGAGGAATATGAACTTCCTCCCGGCTTAGGCCACCCGATAGGAGACAGAGGAAGTGCTGGAGCAGCTACAGGGAGCGACAGCCACACAAGGACAGAGGTCAGGCTTTCACTTGCTAACTCCAGAGCTAATTCCAGTAATTAGCAGTTGAGTTACGGGCGTTGCTCAGAAAGGCAGCTGGTCATGATTTACAGACACCAAGCAACGCAGAACGTCTTTTGGAAGCTGCTCGAGTGTTTAATTACTCTTGTTTAAAACTGGAACTCGATTTCCAGGCAGTTCCGAACTACAGCTTTGCTCTCGCTGTCAAAACACCCCCGGCCTGACATCCAGCCCCCTCGGTAACTTGCAGGTCACCCTCCCTCCCTTTCCCCAGGGAAAGGCCAGCCTTGCTGTTTATGTCTCCCCGCTCCGTAAAACACCCTTCGGCAGAGCAGCTGCCGGCTGCTGCCCCCTGCCGCACGCCGGGGCCGCGCCACAGGCGAGCCGGTCCCACCGGAGCGGAGCGGGCTGCGGGTTATCGGGCGCCTACGAGCGGCGCCGCGTTTTACCCGACAGCGGCCACCTCAGCCCAAGAGCCCGTCAGGAGAAAGCCTGAGGGCACCGGGGGGCACCGCCGGCTCCGAGCGCACCACACAGCCCCCCCTCCCCGGCTCTGCCGCGGCGCCGGGCGGCTCCCCCCCCTCCCCCGGGCGGGGCACGGCCTCGCCTCACCTGCCACCCGCCCCTGAGGAGAAACACCGCCCCCCACCTCGCGCGCCGCTCCCGCCACTCGCCCCTGAGGCGAGACCCCCCCCCCCACCCCGCTCCCGCCCTTGAGAACCCCCCCCCACCTCGCGCGCCGCTCCCGCCACCCGCCCCTGAGGGGAGACCCCCCGCCGCGCGCCGCTCCCGCCCTTGAGAGCCCCCCGCGCGCGCGCGCGCTGCTCCCGCCACTCGCCCCTGAGGGGAGACCCCCGCGCGCGCCGCTCCCGCCCTTGAGGGGAGACCCGCGCGCGCCGCTCACCGCCGGCGCGCGGCCCCCCTCAGCGCGCTTCTAGAACCGCCCCGGCCCTTCCAGCTGCTGCCGCCGCGCCGCACCGAGCCGCGCCGCCCGGCCCCGCTCCTATTGAGCCGCCGCCACGTCGGAAGCCCCGCCTCCCGCCAGGCGCCGCCCACGCACGCCGTAGTGCCGCGAGTAGCTGCGCGGCCAGGCGCCCCTCTCGCTTCCCCCCTCCCCGCGGCCCCGCGCCGGGCGCACCCCGCTGAGGCGGCGGCCGTTGGGCACCGCCGCCCTCCGCCGGGGCTCCCTGGGGGGAAGGGAATTAAGCGGATAACGAAATTAAGCCCGAGGGGAAATTGGGGGCGGTGAATCCCGCTTCTCTCCGAGGCTCGCTGGCCCCGGCCGAGCCCCTCCGCCGCCGCCGGTCCCCCGGGGCGGCCCCCTGCCCGCCTCCCCCGCGGCCTAGAGCAGCCGGTGGCTCCGTGAGGGGGAGGAAAACGGCGTCTGACAGGCAGAGGAGAAGGGAATTTCTGCACCGAAATATCCCGACGAGACGGGGAGGGCGTGAATGAGCCCCCCACCCCCAAGGACACCCGTCTGTCCTGTTTTATTTCCCCAAACACGCAGGTTAAGAGTGACCGTCTTCATTACGAATCATGGTAATGATTACCTTAGCCAAAAAATAACGTATTTTAAATACGAAGTAGAATCAGAAACTGAAGCAGACTGTGCAAGACACGAAGAACGACTAATCCCTTACGTTGAATATTCACTCCACCGTCACAAAATCAACTCGCTGAACAGAGTGAGTTGCAAACTCTATATATACAATATATATACACAATATATTGCACTGAAAAAGCAACTATATATACAATATATTGCACTAGCAAACTACATATACAATATATTGCACTGAAAAAGCAAGATGTATGGAAATGACTCATCATAGCAGAATTCACAGAGAAAGTGGAAAAATAGGAAAACAAATATCCAACCCAGGGGTATAATTTCATGGAGGCTTTTAGCAACTGCTGATACCATGAACCGCAATCGAAGGGTCCGGCCGCCTGTCACCAGCGCTTCCAGGCAGGATTCCATACGTCGCACATATGTGTGCTTTATACATCACGATTTATTTGGATAAGGTTAATTCCTGTTTAGAAAGAGTTGTCACCGTCAGTAATATAAGCAATCTGCAAGTCTGTGACTCCCCTATAGATACTGGTACACTTTAGAGGCAGTAATAGCAATATAGTCTTAAAAGACAATTCAGAGACGGAACTCTTATACAGCCCTGATGCTCTTTTTTTTAACCTATTTTTATGTTAGACTTTTTGCTTTTACATTATTAATAAAGAAATAGATATTCTCCTCTATTTTAGTGGAAAGGGCTAAACGTGGATTTAGGGATTTCAAAGGGATTAGGACATGAATCTGCAGCATTTGCTCATGTGAATCATGCAGTCCTTTTAACTGTGTGTCTAGACCGTATGATGTAATATTGGCATAGCCTTGACTGCTTCGTGTTTCTAAGTACTATACAAAGGATTATCCATATAAAATACCAATTTTGCTCTAGTTATATTTGCTTTGTAATTCTTCTTTTATGTGCTCTAATGAATTTTGCAAAACACAAAGTTAAATTTAGCTGGTTATCATCCACCTAATGCACTCTCTTAGGAAACTGGGGGTTTCGAGGTAAATCACAGTGGATGTGCAGTGTTAGATGCTCTGCAGCTGGGTGAATTTCCAGACCTACTCTAAGGATGTGGGAGCTGCCAGATTTATTTTATTAACAGTCCATATGGGCAGTGCGTTTTGATACTCATTATGTGCTTTATTGCGTGTTACAATTAATTCTCATCTTGATGGATTTACATGTCTGGGGAAACCAAAGTATAGTGTTAGACAGACCAGTAACAAACATTCTGAATTTTTGCACTTTTATCTCTACACGAATTTTTGTATCTCTTCCTTGGCATAAGGTGAGGGTCTGAAAGAAGACAAGAGTTGCCAGGGGACTGGTTAAGGGGGACACGCAGGCATGGGACCAGGTCTAAGCAGGGCAGGTTCATTTTAGAGCTCTTTTTTGTGAGCTCTCTTCTGAATTAGAGAGCAGCACTCAGCCCTGAAGAAGCCAGTCTGAGCCCAGCTGAGCCTGCAGCGTGGCCAGGGCTGGGACCAGGAGCATGCACCAAGTTAAAACCAGTTCCTTTGCTTCTGCCCCAAAAATGAGCGTGAGAGATTTCTGGTAGGAAAGACGAAGAAGGAGTAGACATCGCCTGCTCAGCCAAGGTCTGAGGAGAGGAGGGAGTAATGGCTGGAGATGTTTTTTAAGCACCTGATTCTGCCAGCCTGGACTCATCTCCCTTCAGTACAGCCCCAGCTGGCACTAAAGAGCTACGACACAGAGACCTGGTTTTGGAACAGGCGCATCAGCATCCTGCCAGCGTTTCAAGGCATTACTTTCCCTACAAGTGGAGTGAAAATCACTTTGCAGGGAGCTTAGCTGCCAGATGCACTCAGAAGTATTTCTGGATGCCCTCCTTATCTATCATATTACAAGGCTTTGTCTGAGATCTTAGCGGAGGAAATATTAAAACTATCTAAGAGAACATACATAGTACAGTATAGGATTTCCCATAAAACAATGTGGTGAATCAAAACTGAGGAAGCAGGGACATGTCTGAACAACAGAACTCTTTCTGACCTCACTGGAGCTCAGGTTTCTCACTGAAACCATAGTTTAAAAAGCATGCGTGTAAAAAGACCTGGTACAAGAATAAATTCTAAATTTAGCTGTGTGCCTATTGCTTTTCCTTTGATTTTTATGAATGAAAAAAACCTCACACTACGTCCTAGAAGAGGAGGAATTGAAGCCAAAAGCCAAGGCATGCCATCATCATCTTTCTGCTGTTCAAAGACCCAGCCAAAAGTCTGACCAGTGTCTTTACAACTACCATAACTTAAGGATCATACTACACTAAGAGAGTGGTGTCCATTGAAGTCTCATCTAGTTACTAGTCTTCCTTCAGAGCGTGCAGATGGATTTTACCAGGTGAGGATTTGGGTGCACCAAGGGAAATGTAGACAAACTCCGTTGGAGATGGTGTGAAGAAGCAGGAGGTTTCCTGCAGCGAGGGAGAGTGCTGCAGTGGTGTTCAGATGAGCCTCCTGCTCTGAGAACTGCCTTTGTGCTCCGGCTGCACCTGCGAGCTTCACAACTGGTGTTATTATCACTGTGTGATACCCGTGTGATAGCGCAACCGCAGATGCTGCTCTGCTGCTTGGGCAGAAGGTCAGGAAGCCACCCCAAGCCCTAGCCCCGGAGCGTTAGACAGACAGAAGCCATCACTAGGAAAAGGTGTGTGGATGGGTAAGATCCAAAGCTGGCCGAACACGGGAGAGGCTGCCTGGCAAGACACACACACCTTACCATGAACATCCTTCGGTTTGATTTCCTCTGCAAGCAATATCCGTGTACAGCAGCAACGGGAAGCTACACCCGGTTCCTGCGCACGCGTAGGGCAGTGCCGCAGCCCAGCCACCACCCTGCTCCGGGTGAGCCCTCTGACCACCCGCTAGTTCAGACCGAGCTCGGGGATCCGCACAGTGCTGCATCGCATAGTCTACACAAACCCGCAGCGTGTGAAACGCCGATGTGTCAAATACACCAAGTTTTGCCCTCTTGCAGAACTCGGAGATCTTGGCTGTGAGCAAACCCCTGCTCTGAACTTCTCCGAGCAGTCAAACCTGCACCAGGGGCTCCTGGAACGGCAAAAGGCCGTTTGCACTTGTGCCGCTTTGGAGGCTCAGTGCTGGGAGGTCCTGAGCCTCTGACGCCGGTGCGCAGCCGAGCCGAGGACACAGGGATGCTGCAGACGGCATTCGGCGTTATTCAGGATTGCACCCCTTGAGGACACCCAAGTGCAACCAGAAAAAATGAAAAGATGGATTTTGTTTGTTAAATTCTGCTGCAGATAAACGAGACGAGAATTTATCTGAGATAAACAGACAGCGTTCAGCTGGGGAAGGTCTGTCATGCAGAGCGGTAACTCCAGCTGTCTCTGTGCCAGGTCTGGGGAACGAAAGGCAGATTCGCTCGGAGAAGGGAGGAATCCGACGGCTCGTGTTCCCGTTTAATGTAATTATGGTACAGCCGAGGCTGCTCCGGCAGGGCTCCGAACCGTGCCCAGCTGCACGTTTACAAGGTCATTTAAACTTCTGGAAATAGAGAAATAACCGGCAATTGCCTGGCTCGCTTATTTGAAACAGTCTAAATGCCACCATACAGAATTAGTAGTGTCTGACTACAGGGAAGGGAAAAGACACGTGTATTCGCCCTCTTTTATGCTATTTTAAATGACACTGCCATATTTTAAGGATATTTTTGGAACTATCCAGGGGTGTCCAAAAGAACTAAGGGGTTTAGGGATGCAAATCCTAGCCCTCACTAAGCGCTGCTGAGGCTTGCAGGGAGCGAGGCAGCTTTTCTAAAAGGTGTCATGAATATTCTGCCTCCCAGTCTGTAAATAGGCGCAGAGAGGCAGACCGCTCCGCTAAAGCACCGAGCAACTGCGGATGCTTCACATGCATGGCAGGCAGGGTCCGGGTTGAAACATTTTTTACATCTTATCCCCCCCTTTTTTTTAATCAAAGTTTGGCCCCCTCCTTAGCAAATGAGTAAGCTCTTTCGTGGCCTTGGCTAGCAGGAACGATGAATCACCGTGTCCCGCTGCCTGAGCTCAGGGGAAAGCACTGCTCGGCATCCGAACCCGGGGGGAGATGCCGTGGCAGAGTCCAGCAGCAGCCCGGCCGCGGCAGAAAGACGCGTTCCCGTCTCCGTGTGTCACTGCACGCTGGTCCAGGCGGTGCGAAGCGTACCCGGGCGGCTGGCAAGCACGCAGCCGCAGAGCACCGGCTGGCTGACCTTTAAGTTTGCTGTGTAACAGTAATTTTCACGGATAACAGCTGGAAGGAACAAAGGTCTTGCAGCAACCCAGCCAGACCACCTCCGAGCAAAGCTCGGAAAACAACCTGCAATCGATTTAGCCTTGCCGCACCTCTGACATGGGGGTTTGGGGAGGTGAAGCACATTTTGACACAGAACAGAGAAAGTCCGAGGAGAGGCACGGAAAAGGGCTGAGATCCAGCGCTGCGCGGACCTCCCTCCCTGCTCACTCTGGTTTTAACACGGATTTCATACATGACTGTGCAGCCAATGTAAAACAGACTATGAGTCATTCTTTTGCAGACTCCAGCATAAATCAAATCCAGAAATAGGAGAGGCTAGTTGGTCACACTATTCCTTTTAGGTTCAGGGAAAGATGTAGTTAAGAAATGTGGGTGAAAGACATTGCAAGACCATAAGAAAACAAAAAAAGCCCAACCTGCATTTTATTTAGGCTACTGATTAGTGGGTGAAAAGAAAACCCAAGCCTTACAAAAAACATATGGAAGCAGGCTGAAGTCAGATCAGAAACCTTTCTCTCCAGACAGAGGATAATTTGCAGTCACTGTGCTGTATGTGTCTGCTGTCTTTAGTCTTTTTGTCTGCGTGGGTTTTCTACATGGAGCTGAGACATATTTCTCCAGAAGTGATTTCATAAGCAAGGAAGGGTCGCTGCATCTCTCGTTTTATGCTAGACCAGCCAAGCCAAGCCTTGCTGGCAGCTCTGCTCGCTCACTGCTGCCTGGCTGCAGGGTTCACTGTTAGCTCTCAGCTCCTGCTCATCCCGCATCAGCCTGTGCTGTCGTGTCACGTCCCTCCTTTGCGCACAGCGTATTTTACGGACGCCTCGGAAGGAAAACCCAGCTGATCAAAAACATGTTCATGCAAAAGACTCGCGAGCTTTGTGCGAGCTCTGAAAAATCAAGGCAGTATGACAACATCCTTCCTCCATGTGACTGGTCACGGTGTGACTTCCACACCGGCGGGGAAGCGTCTCCCCATCGCCTTTGGGCTCACCAGCAGCAAACGAGCAGAGGGAACGTGTCTTTCCCCCGTCTGCAGAGTACCTCATCCTTCAGCTTTTCATCATTCTGACATGTCTGTAAGGATTCCTCCCTGCATTTGTGTTTCCTATCATTCCTAGCTCATACGCAGCCTCCCAGGGAGCGAGGTGCTCGTGTGAGTTTTTTTTCCTCGCGGTCCCTCGCCTGCCTTCGGCTCAGGAGCTGCTACTGCAAGGGATCTTTCCCGAATTCCCTTTTCTGTGCTGGAGCACCGCGCCCCGGCAGCGCGGGTCTCGCTCCCTCCTCTGAGCAGTCACATCTGCGCAGCAACGTGCAGCGCTGGAGTTACTAACTTTCGGAGTTCAGAAATCCCATCTGGCACGTCACCGGATTTTAAGAATATTTGGCTGACTTGAACAGTGGATCGTTATTCCTTCCCGGGCAGTGGAAGGCTGTGTACACTGTACACTCGGCATAAGTAAACAGTGGATGCCTGAGCGCGGACATGCACAAAGACGTATTAAATAAGGCAGCGAATTCCTTTCACTTGAGCGGCTGGAAGGGGAAAGCACATCTCCTGCATACACCCGTGCTGCGCTTCCCCAAGTAAACTCACGCCGTGCACTTGCTGGAGTTATTGCAGAGCAAGTATTTTCCCTGCTCTGGCCGTGTTAGGACAAAGCCAGTTCATTTCTGGTGTAATCCAGTGGAAGTGCAGAAGTCCGAACCTTCTCCTGAAGTGACTGGTTGTACAGTAAATCGTGTGTGCTGGAAACAGTGTTCAGCTTCCCATTTCCTAAGCAAATTTGAATAAACCAAAGAGCTTTAAAACAGCATGGGGGCCATTCTTCCCTTCCATTGCAGAAGCACCAAAAGAAAAAAAAAAGAAAGAAGTAGACAGGCAAAGGGTTTAAACTGCAGCTGCAAGAAACATAATTTCATATCTGTAAAGAGCAAATAAATTTAAAAATTTCTGAAATTTGAGCAGATTCAAGCGTTCTTTATTTTGTAGTCATTTTCATAACTCCTGATATAATTATGGTGATATGACTGTGGTTTTTTTCTTAGCCTGCTCTTTGTTATATGTTGTTTACAGTCTTTACTTCAGCTCTATTTAGCAAGTACTGAGCTGAGGCATTATGATTAATGAAGGTTTAAAGGTTCATGGTTAATGCAGAAAAAGAATATGTTTGGAAAACATGTATTAATACAACCAATAGGTAGAAAAAATAATAAAGAGGCTAAATAACAATACCTGCTGTAAAAATTAAAATGTCCCTTGGCTTTTTTACTTTCTCTAGAGCTATTTGGAAATTCAAAAGAAAATGAAATGATATTTTCTCTTTTGTAATTCAAGAAACATATTAAAATGCTATGCAAACAGCCTTCATTAACCTTCCCGGGCTGCTGAACCCCGCTTTTATTACATGCATGCATGTGACAGAGAAAAGTCGTGATGAGAAAATAAGTTTGGCACAACAGACAAATTTTCAGCTAGTGCAAACTGTAAAACCCTATTAATTTTAGGAGAGTGACGCTGCTTTAACCAGAGTTTCAGTATGCATCAAGAGCCATAGCTATTTTTAACTATCTGTGGCTCAGACCCTGATGTCATGGCCTAGCATGCTTTCCTCGTCGTGATTTGCTTTCCTTGTAATGCTTTGAGGAGCCAAATGTTTAATGAATCACCCTGGGCAAAACTCGTGTTTGTTTTAGGTTCTCTTTGTGGAAGTGACTCACGGCACCGTTTAGCAGCTGTGGTTTTGCACTTCGGTGCAAAGATCACCAGACGGACGCCCAGCAGCGCGGTGCAGCCCAGGAGACCGGGCCACAGCTGCCCGCTTGCAGGGAGGCCCTGGCATGCCACGAGCTGCCGTCCTCATCGTCCTCATCGTCCTTGGGGATCACTGCGTTGCAGCGAATTAGCAGACGCCCTTGGGCTGTTGGGAAGTCCCCTCGGAGCCATTAGGCTGGGCAAAGCAGCTGCCCATGCTTCACTGCCGCAATATTACCTGCTTATTTTGCAGTAGCAGCTCGAGGCAATGCTGTGGTTCCTAAAATGAGCCCAGCGCAGCCTTGGCCCCATGCGCCAGCCCCATCCTCCGCAGGACCCCGTGGTTGAACGTCCCCGCTCACCAAGGGCTCCAGCCGCCTTTCCTCTGTAAAGGAGGGCGTTGGAGCTGCTCTGCCCCCAGGCCCTGGCCGCTGGCTGATGCCGCCCATCAGCCCTCTCCCATGAGGGCAAAACACCTCTTTTTTCATGGTGTAGAGTTAAATATGGCTCCTAATACATTATTAGCTCCTCGGCAGCCGTGCCTTACCGAGCTGTGCCTCAGCAAAAGCTGGCACTACTCTTCGTCCCCAGGGCCACCAAACAGCCCAGCTCTATGCTCTGCAGGGGACCCAGCAGCTCTCACTGGGGACCAAGTTACTGGAAGATGTATCCGCACCAGTACAGGACGCTGCAAGTGCAGGAGACCCACCCTCGCTTCCCCCCCGCGGGTCACCTCCTCCGCTGTTTCACCGCGTTGCAAACCAGGCTCCTCTTCACCCCATTAGGTTTCATGTCCCCAGAGGAGCCATCGAGCGCCCGGGCACTGCCACACGCGCGGCCGCCCTCGGAGAGCTGTGGCACCCGGGGATGCCGCGCACGAGGGGACGGGTGGGAGGACAGTTCAGCCAAGATCACGCTGAAAACCGCCGCTTTGGCTGGAGATGCTGCTTGGGGCTGTGGGCAGCAGAGAGGGGCCCTCGCACGGCCGCCAAGCTGTTCCCAGCACGGCGGTGGGATGCGCGGCAGCGGCACCGCGGCGGATGCTCCGGCGCTCGCGGGCTGTGATTACTGGAGCGGCCAGGAGAGAGCACGCGAGACCAGCGCCGGGCCGGCCTGGCAGCAGCAGCCAGGCTGCAAAGTGAGGAGCTGCTCTCGGGCTCTTTGCCACCAGTCTGGAACAAAATCGAGGCCGATACCCTCCGAGGCACTGCAAGCATTTCACGGGACGAGGTGGGAAGGGCACCGCTCCTGACAAGCTGCAGGAGGATGGGCTCCCGGTAAATAAAAGGCTGCCACGACAGGAACAGCCTCGGTTTTCTCCAAGGCTGCGGTGGGGGATAAACAGCATCAGACTGAATTTGCAGCAGAAGAAATCAAGCTCGAAATTATTATTTTAATATCAAGCTGCTAGGGCTGCGGCTCCTGCAAGCAGCTCTGCAGGCAGAGGTGTAACCTGCCAGCGCAGCTCCTGGAGGAGCATCTTCGGAGAAGAGCAGGATCAGCCAGATCCCTGATCAACCGGGAGGTCTCTCCTAGCCCTTCATTTCCACGCATCCATTTCCAACAGGAATGTTTCCACACTTGAAATTGAACATTGAAATAACGAACATGTTTCTTGCTACAGGTGCTCAGAGCGAGTCCGCTTCCCCCGCTGGCAGCTCGGCTGGCTCGGCACGGCCAGGGTAAGTCCTTGCTGTCCCCGAAGGGAAGAGTCTCAACAGGCCAAGGAAGCAGAGCTGGAGAATATGCAAGTGCTCGTTGCCTCACATCAAGCTTAAATAGTTAAATTTTGCAAATGTTGTGGCTACGCATGCAAGCAATGTATTTCACTATACCTCACATAAACCATCTTTAATATGATACCGACTTCTACCATACTGATCTCTCAGAGCTTTTATTTAACACAGTGTAGGACTATTGCTTATACATGCTTCAAAGTACATAGCTTGCGTACGAATAAAGCAGCTCTGGCACAAAATTCAGAAAGCAGAGTGTAACTGCTCCAGGGGCTCTATTACGACCCAGCTGGAAAATGATGGTATTGCTATATTTATTATGTTTGCCCTGTTTCTTTGTAAGCAGAGAACAGAAGTATATTCTGCAGAGCAGAAGGGTTCTGAACTTACCTCTAAAAACACTGAACATACCCAACCGCAAGCTGGTGACTGGCTCAGCAGCTTGGTAGGGGAAGCAGGATCAGGGGGCTCGGCTGGTTGTCGGCTCCCTGTGACGGTAACGCCACGGTTGCTCTCCTGCCCTCCGAATCGCGGTGCTCTGCGCGGTCTCCGCGACACGTCCCCGGGCAGGGTGAAGCGAGTTGACGCCAAGGTTCATCACGTTACCGCCTGGACCCTACCGCTGGTCCCCCGAGAGGAGCATCTCACCCGGCAGCTGGTCCCAGCTCTGTACAAGTGTGCGGTGCTGGAGAGCCCCGCCGGGCCCCACCGCCAGAGGGCTCGGAGCCGCGCGGAGAAGCACTGCCGCCTTCCTCCGCTCGGTTTGGGACGGCCAAAGGGCAGCGAGGAGGAGCGATGCAGAGGGCGAAGGGATGGAGCGAGCCGGAGCCGCCGGGGCAGAGCGATTCACCGTATTTGGGTATTGTCTGTGCCTTCACACAGCCGGGGCAGCGGCCAAACCGCAGCATCGGTGCCGTGGACTGTGCACAGGCGGAAACGCCCCGAGAAAGCAATGCTGGAGAGCTGCCTCCTCGCCACGGCCCCACCGCAAAGCCGGAGCAGGCCACAGTCTGGTCCCAAATGCATCGAACCGGCTGGACACGGGCACGCGGTAGCTGCCAGGAGACGCTGCTGGAGTGAGCTTGGGGCTCAGAGCCAGCCTGGGCTGCAGCCTCTGCCCGGGGAGGGGGACCCGGCTCCAAGCCCAGCTCAGACAGACGGCGGAAGGGGCTTGCTGAGAGCCCGCACAGGGGGCTGGGAGTGGACAGTCTGCTTTTCTCGAGGAAGTATTTTACTTGGGGAAAGTCTCCCACAGAAAAGAGAGAGTGCTTTGTCCCATTTATTAATGCAACGTATGAAAATCACATGCAGTACAAGGTTATACTATGAGATCACAAGAAGGACAATGTACAGTTAAAGGTCAGAAGGGAATAAGAGACTAACCCTCGACTCGGAGCAGCTCTTGGCCTTTCGCATTCAGTTCCTTGGCTACGGCACTGCTTCGGGTCAAAGCGCAGCGTGCATCCTCCCCGCCACGCAGCCTTCCTCCCTCCGATGGGCCGTGCTGCTGGTGCGAGCTGCCGTTCCCACGGTAACAAAACTCAACAGCATTATTGCTATTTTCCATACGATCATGCAGTTTCCCCTCTGCCCGGGAAGAGAGGGCCGCGTGACCTCCGAGGGGATCCAAGCATGTGGGCAGGGAAGTACTTGTGAAAGCCTTGGAGCAAGCAGAGAAAAAACTTGGAGGCTCAGCTTTAGAAAATCCAACGCGATGATGGTAACGGTCCTGCCACCGAGCTCGGCAGACGAGCAGAGCCCGGGGGCTTCCCGTGGCCGGGGCAGCCGCGAGCTGCCGGACGCAGCTTCCCGTGGCTCCAGGGCAGGAAAAGCACCGAAATCAGCGGAGTTAAGCGGGTGTAAAGCAGACCCAGGGGACGGTGGCTCAGCTCTGCTGTTACACCTCTGTTTTGAGCCAGTTCATTAACAGCATCAGAAGTTCTCCAAATGCCTCACCAAAATCAGGGCAGACTTTCACCCTGGATGAGTCACTTTTGCTCCAGGCCTCACCACTCCGGATCCATGTACGCACGTCTGTCCCCCTGGCTAAGCTGGGGCAGTTCAAAGGTCAAAGGGGAAAACAGCAGAGAGCTTTAAGAACACCCTCCCCCACAAAAAAATCCCCTCTTTGTAGCCAGGAAATATTTTAAAATTACACAAAAATCCATGAAGTTCCCTGCTTGCATAATTAAGACATTATTGTAAAAAATACCCTATGATGATTTTCTCTTTCACCCCATTTCTTAAGACCCGTGCAATACAATTCCCCATTTTCCATGGCATCCTGACAACGTGCCAGATAGCAGGGAGTGGCTGAGACCAGCAACCCAAAAGCACGCAAAGTTGGTGATAAACACACACAAGATTTTACAGTCATTTTGATACAGGATGGCATCTCATTCCAGGCTGACCCATCTTCGCTGCTCCCAAAGCATCCGCAGCAAGGCCCCACAGGGCGATTGCCTGCAGCCACCATCCCCTTAGCAATTTGGCCCTTGCTGGTACCAAGGGTCGGAAACCTGCTCGTTTTCCATGCCAACGGTCCCGGTTGGCAGGGGATGCTGGGCTGGACCTGGCAACCACGCCAAGCCCGAGCCTCCGGGCAGAACGGGTGCATTGGAGATTCCCCACTCCTGCGCTGCTTTTCCTGGCAAAACCCCCCTCTAAGAGCCACTGCTGATTTCTCACAAATAATTAGCAGCGAGTCGATTGATGCATGGGCCAGCAGCCAGCTGATACGAAGCAGCGTGGTTTTTCTCCGCGGCACCCTCCAGCCGGGAGCCGATCCCTGACGGTGGGCAGGAGAGCAGAGCCCGTGCTGTAAAACCAGACACTGACTCACAAAAAGCTGCAGTCCAAGATTTGTAATGGCCTCTTTGGCTCCAGTCATGTAGACAAAGGGGAGAAAATTGCAGGTTGGGCTCAAAGAGTAGATAAAGAAAGAGCCTTAAGACCCTCAGAGCCTCTTAAACAATAAAACGCAGTGCAATTTCTTTAAAAATTTCTCTGAAACAGTGTCTTTGTAGTGTTTCTAAATGAGCTAATAATCCCGAATTAGGCTGGGGAAGGAATCCAAAAAAGAAAGAAGCCGTTTCGGAGAGGTTTTTATGCCCTGAGGGAGCAACGATAGCACCACAGTCCAAGACACTGCTCACTACCTGCGGATCTCCAAGGGTTTTCCGGAGGAAGCCGGCAACACAGCCCCGGCTCCGGGCGGGGAAGGAGACCCTCGGGGAGGGGGCCGGGACCGGGGCACGTGGCAGCAGAGCTGGGAAGAGCCGCGCGGGCTCGGGTCCCCGTGCACGGCACGCTGGGCTGCACTGCCAGGTCAGCCTACAGATATTAAACAGCCGGCTCAAGGCTTTCCTCCCCTCTCTTTTAATAGCTCAAGGAGCACAGATCACTTGGACTGCTTGCAAACGGGCAGGCCGGGGGGGCGCTTTGATTTTCTTTACATTTGGAATCGGCTGATGCTTAGCACATGAGCAGCAGACATTCCTTAGACATCCCCAAGCCAAAGGGTCGACCTCTGGGATAGCAGAAAGCTAATTTATAAATTAGCTCATGTACAAACTGATTGCAGTGAGAATATCCAGAAAAAGCTCACATTCATAAGAAATAATCTGTGACACTAATTGCAAATGTATGTTAGATTTCAGCAGCTTGATATTCTGCTCCATTGAGCACCGTGATAAATAAGAGCTGATACGTACAAGTGGAAGATCCATTCGCTCTAATGAAACATTTGTTTGAATTAATTGGAAACACAGATTCTGTAGAGTATTACCCTGCATTTATTTACAATCGTGTATTCAGTAGTCCCATTCAAATTAATTGAGGTATCTGATCAGCTGAGTTCAACTAAAAAGCCCTACTAGATACACTAAGAGTTGTGGGAACGTATTTTCTTACCAGAATCAAACTCTTTTTCTGGTTACATTGCTATTAATATTAGAATTACTCAGATTTAAACTTCTTTTCTGGTGGGCCAAACATGATCACTGTCTTTTGGAAGCCTGCTCTCTCCCCATGCCCTCGCAGACCACCCTCAGCCCGAGACTCCCGCAGGGAGCCAGCTCCTGAGATGGCGCAAACCCGCCGACGGGCACCGATTTCAGCAAAGCTCCTGCCCAGCAGCGGGTCCTAGAGCACAAAAGCAAAAAGCCTAAAGCTAAAAAGCTTCCTTATATTTCTCCACCTTGGCAATCACAGCAGGTGGAATATATGATTTCTTCCGCATCCAGAAAACAACATGCCCTCCAGACACTGGAGGGAAGCGACCCAGCACAGTACAAAAGCTCAGGAACACAGACCTCACGCGGAGAAGGTCCCTCAGATCCCTCCTGATCCTCAATGATCCCCCTGATACCTTCAAAATATCAAACTAGAGAGCACTGATTTACGAAGAGGAGCTTCCAGAAGCCGTACGAGCATTACATCATGCGGCAGCTGGGTTAGGCCCCGGCTGTTCTCCCACCGACCCTCTTGAGGGAGCTTTCAGGATTGGTGTCAGCTCCCCCAGCGCTGCAGGCAGACCTCAGCCCCTGCGAGGAGGAAACAGAGAGGAGGGTTTTGTATGAAGTCACCAGATTGCAATTTAAAAGACATGCATTTCACTTTTCTTCCCAAAGACCTCTATTCGGTCACTTCATTTCTGCATGCCTCAGCTTTCCAACCCAGGAAAAAGCCATCCGTTCTCTCCCCCGCAGGGCAGTATTTCGAGCCTGCATCCATCAGCTCGGGGAATACCACGAGCAGGGGAGGATCCTTGCTCCTCTTCGGTGCCAAAGGGAAAAGCCCCCTCTGCCCAAGGGGGTCGCGGGAGCAGCCGGCAGAGCCAGGGGGCTGCCCTGGTGCCCAGGCACCTCGCCGCAGCTCTGCTTGCAGATCATTGCATGGCAGACGCGATGGAAACAGGAATTACTGCCACAAAAACTTCACACTAAAAGAAGGCCAAAACCACAGTATCCTACTGTCATCCACCACGTGATTTTATTCTCTTACGAGTGTTTTATGACACAGCTGAATCTCGCTTCTGGGAGAGGCAAAGCACCAGTCCCAACAAGACGCATGCATTTACACTGACTCTCCGCAGTGGTAAATGCATTACTATTCCAGCTGCGCTGAGCGTAACTGGCTGAAAAATGCCGGTGGAAATTAGGAAATAAGTATGTTTTTGTGAAGGCTCATCCGGCGCAGGGCTGCGGGACAGCAGTGAAACACTCGGCTTAGCAATAAGGCGTTGTGCTCATACATGAACCACCGCTTCAGGCAGCCCGTGCTGCATTTGCACGGGGGGGCCACGCTGCAAGCTCAGCACGTGTGAGCACCGGGAACCCCCCCCCCGGGAGATAACGCACTGCCGTAGCTCCCCGCGGCGCGCCGAGCCGGAGCCGGGCATCCGGCCGAGCCCAGGACACGCGGCTCTGCCATCAGCCCCGACTGCCTTGGCCGTATCCACCCGGGGTGGTCTTATGGGGGAAGCTGCTTACAGGCAATGGAAAACAAATGGGGTGGTTTTATGTATCATATAATGCTGGGCTATTAAAAGCAAAACAAAGACATGAGCTTCATTATGATTAGAAACATCCCTGTTTCATTAGAAACTGTTTGGTGTATATAAAGCAAATACCTGGGAAACATCACAAGCAGTCTATTCCATTTCCTGGCCTATCCAAAAAGCCACGTTGGTAGATAAGCTCACATGGTTCAGATCAGATCCAATACACGCAATTCTAGGGCACCTTAGTGAATTCAGCAAAAATAAGTCACATTTAGGCACCATTTCTGCAAAAGAGGCGAGAGATCCCCTGGGTGCAGGTCATGGCACCAGGCCTGGTGGCTCAGCCCAGTCTGCGACACCATGAGGCCTCTTCTACACCCCAAAATCACTTGCACGCGCCTTGCGCAGCCTGTTCACCCCCAGTGCTTTGCCACAAGCTGGCGTGGGCCCGTCCCCAGGGCACTGGTCCAGCATGGTCAGGGAGCACAAGCCCACGGGCAGGGGTCTACTGTGAAAGGGGTAGGGGGGAGAATTAAGCTTTCCCATTTCCTTGAAACTGTACTGTGAGTTACCTCCAGCCAAAACGGTATTTATGAGGAAGGATGGGTTTGTGTGTCTACACCCATATTTCATATAAACTCCTGTAATTCACCTATGTCTGGGTTCCTCCACCCAAAGACTCTGCTTGCTTTCAGTGGGTGGTTCAGCTTCGGGAGGATTAGACACTGGACAAGCAAACCCCAAGTTATACAAAGTACCGTGAAAGCACACAGTATGGGCCAAATGAGCCATTTGTAAAGTCACCAAAGCTCTGCTGATTCGCACCAGGTGAGGAATTGGCCCTATTTTTTTTCTATAGATCCATAGGAAGACTTTTAAAAGAGTGCTTCGCATCTCTAACCAGGACCTGTGAACTTTCCGTGCTGGAAGGATTTAGGAATCATAGGTGGAGGATTTGGGCCATAGAAATTTGTGCTTTGTTCTCCCAAGACTGCACATGCCAGAAGCACAACGGTAAGTCACCTATTTCCTACCGACAAGCAGATTCGGGAATTCAGAGGAAGTGCCTGGGAAGGGCGATGGAGCAGAACCAGATTTCTTTATAAACTAACAAGCTACAAATGAACATTCAAAGGAAATTGCTTTAGCTTCTTACACAGGAAGCTTTAAGTGAATGTGACTAGAGTGCCTACAAGAGGGAAAAAAAAAAAAAAGAGAGAGAAAGGTAAAAAAACCTCTTTGAAACTCTTCATAGCAGAGTTACGCAACCCTCGAGGTGCCAGCTGCACAGAGGCAGAGCCAAAAAGCCTGGTACGAGCCCCAGCCGCGCTGTGCATCACCCTCCGCGGTGGCAGAGAGCCCCGAAAGGCCACGGGGAGGGAGGCAGCGCGCAGCCTGCGCCGCCCCAGCCAGCTCGGGGCGGCCTCCTGCTCCCCCCAGCCACCAAAAGCCCTATAAAATTAAGACACTTCTTTACCACTTACACCAAACACCCCAGCTTTGTTAAGCCCTCTTTTGCAAATAGCAGCAGCGAAACAAAAGTTATGAGTTTTCTCAGTATAAGAACATGAAAATATATGAGGCAAGTTGTTAGCTGGCATAAAACGGCTGAGATTAATAGACTTGGACACAGCCAAGGGGACTTGCACCAGCCGAAGATCCAGCCTTGCTTATTAGCATCCCACTAGGAGGATTACATAAAAACAGCCTTTAAAAAAAAATGAACAATAAACTTGCCACCTGGGTGTAATTTGTGGGTTCAGTATTTGTTTAGGTCATCACATATTTTGTGTCAAATGAAGCAGCTGTAAAGTAGCATAATATTTTGTCTAACATAAAATAACTCCATAAATGGAGATAAATTAACAAGAGTTCAGTTCAAACCAGACTCGGGCTTTGCGGTTTGTTTGGGCTTCTGCATCCTGCCTGCTCCGGAGCCCGGGCGCGATTCAGGGGGGAAAGTCTCCCCGCCGCTCCGCCTGGAGCCCCAGCTGCGCCGAGGGCGCAGCTACGTCTCTTGCCAGCTTTTTACAGTGGGTGACCCAATCCGATGAGCTAACAGGAACCTTACACCATTAAAGAGGAGAAAGCTCCGTGTGGGACTAAAAATAACATGTTTGACAGTCCAAAAAAAAGGAATAAGTGTGCTTTCCTAAGCATGTTGTAAATACTCAGCTGGACGCTGGCTGTAACCGTCTCTTACTCATGAATTCTGTCTTCATAGTGACAGAAATAGAGAAAAGACCTAATCAACTACCTCACTCACTCAGTGAAGAATATTTTCCTGACAGTCCAATCCAGAGTCCTTTGCCAAGTCCAGCTAAGGGGATCCACATTTCTTCTGCAAAATCCCTTCCAGTATCAGAGACACTTAGGGATGTTATTCCCGGGATCTGCTGTTGTGGGACAGACTTCATCCCTGCCTACAGCACAAAAGCAGCACGCACAGCGATGAGGTTCGTGTGAGCGGCAGGATGATGCTCGTATGCTGTCTGTGGACAGACTGGCAACAACTCAGTTTCAAATGAGTCATCAGCGGACAATGTTTGGTGACTGCTAGATGCAGAGAAACCTCTCTGCTGTTGACCTCAGCTACATGCCTTGTCCATCCCAGCTCTAGTTTATTCAAAGGAGCCACCAAGATCCTCAGGGTTTCAGTGGCATTTCAAGAGCACTAAACATCTCCCACCTTCTGGAGGTCTTCAGACCTGATCCAACTTTGAAGCTAGAACTCAGGACACAGTCAGCCCTGCTCTGAGGCACAGCGTGGGTCTGACGACCTCCAGGGCCCCTTCCAGCCCAAGGGAGCCCACGGTTCTTCAAGCTGTTTTGCCAGGGCTTGTAGCCAGCATGTGCTAAGGAGTGCATTTCTGAAAGGCAAGTATAGAACAAACTTGTAGCGTATACAAACACTAAGGTCTGGGCTGCCTTGGCCAGATCTACACTCTACTCCTGGCATAGGCTGGCCAACACAAAGTAACTGCGTGCTTTAAAATCTTTCTCTAATCGAGCCTTCTAGATGAGCTTCTGCAGGGAGCCACCACTCATGGGCACGGGTGCCCAGCCCCGCACGAGTTCCTCAGGACCTGGCGTTCCTTGCTTCACTGTTTCTCAACCTTTGGTTCACAAACTACTGGAAACATCTCAAAGTGGTGTGAAGCAGCTGCCAAATCCAAAGCAAAACTGAAGCCCAACAACCCATACACACATTTCTGCATACAAGCAAATGAAATATGGAGAGGAAAAAACCCAAACCCTAAAGTAGTCTCTTTGGTTGGTTGTAAATTAAAACTACTGCACCAACACTATACAAGAAATTCAATGAACTTTTTTCTCCCCAAAGGTTGGATTGTCCTGTGCTTACCAGCATGTGAGAAATAGTCTCCCATACCACTTGTCTGAAAGGCACGAAGAGACTCGTGGTGTTTTCCAGATGTCCCACAGCAAGGCGCAGGCATACCCAGGCATGGGCGGCTGAACTGCACGCCCTGCTCGGCCGGCCCTGGCACTAACTAAACCACCTCATTCTCTTTGCAAAGTACTGCCTGAAGTATACTTCTGTCAAGAATTATTTTTCCAGTCTCTTTTGAAATAACAATAGTTCATCTATGTAAGAAATTCTACAAAAGCACAACTTGGAAAAATACCTGGGGATCCATAAACTAAAAAAACTTCCTCGAACACATGTTTAAACTATTCAGGTTTCTCCTGAGACGTTCTGAACAGGCACAATCAACCCGAGTCCATGAAAACAAAAAAGTAAATATCAACCTGTGCCAAACATTTGTGTGCTCTTTCCCTCTGCAGCTACACTGATTGCTTTAAAAGTAGTACTGAAATTCAGATATTGAAAGAAACTGTGGAAGTTTCTTGGGGTGAACTAAAGAAAAACTATGCAGCTTGGGCCCGACAGAAACAGGAAACAAATGCAATTTGACACTGCTACGCAACGAGAGCAGTACAGCACTATCGCAGGGGCAGCCAGCCCGGGGCACGGTTAATTGGCAAAACTCGGGAGAGCCAACAACAGACTGACATTAGTGCTGCTGGGAAAAAATAACAAGCTTTAGAGCACCATTAAGGTTTAAAGCCAATCAAAAAACTTATTAAATCTTCAAAGAGTCACAGAGGAACTAAAAAGTCTGAACAACTCATTCTTCCTTCACATTTTACGAGAGCCCAAACTACCAGTATTCGTTTGATCTTGTAACACCTTACCTTGCATTCCTAAACTTCCATAAAAATACCATATTCTTTGGCAACCAAACGTTATTTTGTATGTTATCTTTAAAAGGTGAAATAGCTTTGTTTTGATGCAATACCTTTAGTTTCTCCTGCTAACTGGCGTTTTATCCAAATAGACCTTTGAGCAAATGATCAGGCAGAACAGTGCCTTCAGCTCTGAACGTGTTTCAGACACATGCATCTTTTGCTTAAATCAGGGGTGGGGGGGGATTAGAAGATTGGGTACAATTTCTAGCACAAGTTGTCTGTTTGCCTTGGAGCTGGATATTTAACCATTTGACACTACAGTCATTCATTTGTTAGAAACATTATAGCATCTGCAAGGACAAATTTGAAGATAATGTTTGTAGAAGTCCCTTAAATGTCTCAGTCAGAGAAGGAGACAGGGGTTATTTTCCTAATAATAAAGATCAGATATAGATTCATTACCATAATGTAATATTGTGCTTCAAGCAAATATTTAAAATATGTTCATAGCATTTGCTCTCCATGCTCCTTAAATTTTAATTCTTCAGAGCATAACACATCTTTATTTCATAGTCAGTTCATACCCTCTCTTAAGAAAGCCAGAGGAAGGCTGAGAAACAAAAGGAGCTGCATGTGTTAAGAAAGAAATAGCATGATTTGACTCTTTATTAGATAGAATCTCTGATTATCCTAATTCCCACTTAGCACTCAAAATAAATACTCTCTAAGCTGCTCATTAAAATGACATTCCCACCATCTTTTCTGGGAGCTTTTCTGTTGCTGTCAGTGAATATCGGATCAAAGTTTGCAATGCTGTTAGACATGTTTTTGTACAATGTCACCTAACAGCCTTACAGGTTCTTAAATATCTTTTATTTCAGTTGAACTCTGAGGGCAAATTCTACTCCAAATTATTCTGTACAGCTCTCTCAACCTAAATGAGTTGCCCAGACGCAACCAAAGGCAGAACTTTAGTCTGGTAAATACAGTTCTGTGTAACAATGTTCTTTCTTTTCACTTCCTTACACTCCAGTAAATGTCAGACCTATTTCTCTGAGTAATGACAATTCCTTCAAAGTATTTTAAGACTTTGTTTCGGGCTCAGCTTTTCCAAGTCTTAGCAACTGCATGACTGGAATGAGGGGAAAAAAGAAAATTAAATCATCATTTGTGCAGTATGAATTTCTTTAAGGAATATGCTCCAGAAGGTATCCTAATGCAACGGTCTAAAGAGATCAGAAGAGGACCAAAAGGTCTTCAGCGGCAGAAGCTGGTAGGTTACTAGCTACATAATTATGTGACAAGAACCTAAAGATACCATAGGAAGGGGATGAACAAACCTGTGTTTGAACTTGGATGTCACATACCTTTTCCTCCAACTGCAGTCATCGTGTTCTTTGTCTCAGCCTTCATTATGCTCATCCTACCTGTAATTTCAGTCACAGGTAAGAATGACCTACTACTAACCCTGTTAAAACTAACATGTTTTATTTTGACCAAAACCTATTCACATAACCAGATGAGCAGGTAAGGGAAGAGTGGTGAGGAACTGCAGGCAGTAACTTCTCAGCCCACACAGCTGCAGTCGAGAAGGACAGACACCTGCACCCTAACGCTTTATAAACACAGAGTAAATCACCGGCTCAGACCTGAGCAGGGTCAGGCGCAAACCTGCAGGTGGGCAGTTGTAGGGACTGACAAATGAAGGCAGCAGTGATGGATCGCTTTGTAGCAACAGTCACTGCAAAAGCAGAAAAGGAAACAAAAGAAACAGGATATGTCTGTTTAAGGAGGCTGATGTGTTACATTCCAGCAGGCATTTATGAAATCACGCTTATGTGCTAGAATACAAATACCGGCAATTACTTTTGTTTTTTGCCCACTCAGTGAAGTTACTGCTTGTATTTAGAGTTTGATTTGCGCTGTTGCTTTTAAAACATTTGTGTAACGTTCCAAGCATTTAGAAAGTCTGTGTGCACAAACGTGAAGCATAAAGGACTTAAAATACAAGGACTTATATGAGACATTGGGGGGAATTACAGAGCCGAAGGACCCTAGATTTTTCCCTCCATTGCCTTCAATGACAAATAATTTAAACAATTTTAGACAATCCCTCAAGTCTTAGGATGCCCACTTGCCTGGTGATAACACAGGATGTTCCCATTTGCCTATTAGCTTATGAACAATTCTCATCCTACAAGTGTTAGTCATAGCGCTGCCTTCATTCCTTTCCAGTTGGAAATTGGATTAGGGAATATTAACAGAGAAATAAGCTAGGGACATATTAATTCAGAATAACAATCTTGCCTCCTTACGGCTATCTTGAAAATTCTATTTGCATATGATTTGATTGCTTTGGGTCTGACATGGTGCCCAGGGGATTCACTCCCAGAAATAGTAGGATTTGGACACCACAGACTTAATTCCAGCCTGCAGGCTCTGATAGCAAGAGGATGGCTTAGACCATCTGTCTCTTTACAGTAACCAAAAAATCCGGCTTGAACTAAAGCCCATTGAAGTAATTACAAATTTTGATACATACACCTTGAATTTTGGATCAGACTGACTTTTCCTCAACTGTCTTTATGTACCCCATTTCCCCCCCCCCCCCCCCCCCCATCTAGCCTGGGACCTCCAGTCTTTATTCACTGCACTAGCAGTTGCCTGCACAGGGCCCAGTGCTGGTGCAGGATGGGACCGTCTTGCAAGCGCATGTGTGCACACACAGTTAGTGATTTCTTCATTGAATGCTAACGGAGGATGGATGCTTATTCTTCAGTCTAGCTTGAACATCCCACAGGATTCCACCTCAGAGACAAGATTCAAGCAAAGTATTTTTCAAAAGATTTTTTTTTTTAACATCCTCCTCTCCAGCAATCTGATGGGCTCAGGAAACAGGTAGCATTAGAATTGTTAAGTGTGCCTTTCATACCCAGGACAAACAAGGCGAAATACACTCTGCATTTTGCATCCAGTTCTAGGAGATATTTATCTCAATTCACACAAGGGCAAAAGAAAGTGATGTCATGACTTTCTTCATAGTGGTTTTCACCTGTGGTCTGAAGATGCTCGTGCCTCTGTAGGTGATTTCTACGGGGTCTGTGAAAAGTAACTAGGGAAAGCAAGCTGATGCCTCATTAGGTTTCAATTCGCTATTCAGGATCTCCATCTCCACTGGAAAGCCTGTAGGAATATGCAAATAAAAAGGGTTAAAAATCACTGATCTGTTTAGTATAAGAGCAGTAAATATAAAGAACATGAATATTTATAAATAAGATAAAGAACAGCCCAAGGGGAGGGGAAAACTATCTTCTGATAAGTACTACATTGTATATCTTATGTTCCATTCTCCCACCCCAATCAATTTTATCCAGATTCTTTTGCCCTTGCCATGAGTGTAGTTTACAATTTGCAGAACACAACCTTTTACACAGCATAACATCTCTCCAGAGCACTGCTAATTCCAGATCCCCCCTGTGGCAGCGTATCAGTACACTCTGCACAGACGGGAACATCTTTACGTGTGCAAGATAGCTGCTGATGAAGTGGGCCAAACCAGTTCTGCCAGACTGCACATCATGGATAAGATAGCACACGGCTTACCCCTCTGTTTCAGCGTACCCTTTGTCCCTCTGTTCCTATCAGTTTAAGGCTGTGCAATAGTCTGAAATAAATTGGAAAGATTCTGGGAAATCCACCTACATAAACCTTTGTGATTACTGAGACTTAGTAACGGCATCCGTGGAACTCAGCCTTCCAAAAAAGTGAGTTTGCTGTACTTATCTCTGAATGATAAAAGGCAAACTTTCCTTGACCTGCATAAATTAGGAACATTCAGCTTGATCCTCTCCAGTTGTCTGCATGCTGTAGCTGTGCAACGCCCAAAAAAGGAAGCATCGCTATTGACAGAGACAATAATTAGGATGATAAACACTAAAATCCCAAGGAAAGGCTGGAAACATATCCTGCTGAATGGGTACTTTAGCTGATTTTCAACTGTAGGAAGAAAAATGCATCAAATTTGTTTGCAGAATACACTAACAGCAGACATCTGTCATGATTCACAAGAAAATAACCTAAAGAAAGCTCAGTGTTCAGCTGCTCAGCTAACTGACTCATGTTACGCCAGAGGTTTTGACTTTGTTCTTTCAGGCACTGTTTCTGACAGGAAATCAATCAGTTTAATCCTATAATGAGAACAATTAGCCTTACAGGAAAAGCAGATCTCTGCTGTAATCTCATCTTCTGTTTACAATATTATGCCAATATTTCTTGCTATTTTCTCAACTGTTGCTCATCAGTCACATGGGAGGCCACGGCACTACCCGCAAGGACAGGCAAGCCATATAAAGAGCGAGCAACAGTTATTTCTATCCTTGCTCCCATGCTGGGAGCAAATTCATTTCTCAGCAAAACCAATAGAAGCAGTGAAGTTTTAGTATTAAAAGATCATATCTGGGTTTTAAATAGTGCAATGGGACATTCTGCAAGGGACCCCCGAGAGCTGCCTTGTCCTTGTCCTTCTCCTCCACACCCACCATCAAGGTCACCCTTTGAGGAGAACAGACTGCTGCTGTGCTCTGGCAAAGCTGAGCGATATTGTGTCCTCTCTTCCCCGTCGGAAAAATCCATCTGCTGGCTCTTATCTCGTGTTTAGTCTGTACGGTTTCGGAGGTGGGGAGTTACCCTGCTGTCCAGCGGTCTGCAGAACCCCAAGCATGACAAGTTTAGGTAAATGACGCACAGTCTGATGAGCTAGTATTAGAGTAACACACAAATATTATCTCAGTAACGTTTGTCAGAACATAGGAGCAAACTCCATTGTGCATCTTGCAGGCCCTGCTGGTTTTTTACCTTCTAAGTACATTTAAAAATGACAAAAACCAACATGGACCTACCAGTCCTCACTGCAAATCTAGTTCTGTTGCCCAGCATTGAGGAGTGTCAAAGGCAGAAGTAACCGTGCGCCCTACTGCTTCTCCCGTGCAGCTCTCCTTGCGGTAACGCTGCAGAGCCTCGAGGAGCTGGCAATCTTCACCACCTGAAGGCGACCACAAAATAAGAAATTTTACTGGATCAACTAGATTTCCTTCATTAACCTAACGATTTATATCACAGCTTGACTTTTTTTTCTGTGGGAAGCTTGGATGCCTGAGATAAACTTTTTATAAAAGATTTAGACAAACGAATGAATTAAACAGAATTCAGAACGACAGCTTCCGACACCTGGGGACGTTCCAAAGAACTTTCAAAAGCCAAAATAACAACCCAGATCTGAGAGATTCTGCAGAGCCTACGAATTAATCTTTTTCAAACCTGCTGTTAAATCTGCCACAGAGTTCAGATTTGCCTGGACTTAATCCAAATAATGACTTTCAAAATTAAATGTTTTCACAGAATCTTAGGGGTTTTCTTTAAAACTATTAAGAAATAACCTGAAACCATTAAGAATCTGTTGAATATGGAAAAGGTCCCAGCGGGGTTAGAAAGGCACCAGAACATACTCATTTAGGCAACGGAGATGGAAAGTGGGATGAAACAGTCAAGGATTACTAACAAATGTAGGAAAGGAAAAGAGGTTATACTCCGAGAAACACCAACTACAAGAAGGACGAATGAACCTACAGCTGCACGAATGCTATGAACCCTTGCTTGGGAGCCATCGCTCCCACAAGAATTTGAAATTTGTTTAAGCAGCATCATTTTCAGGGAGCATTTTCAACTGCAAACAGCACAGGAAACAAGTAGTGCTAGAACCTGCGGCTGAACAGTCACAAAAAAAAAAAAAAAAATTTCAAACACAAAACATGAGCCAATGAACCTGAAACCTGTTTTTAATGAGTGCAACTATTAGGAAGGCTAACCCACAAATTAATATCTAGTTTGCTGTTTAAAGCTACTTTTATATGTCAAACCTCTGTATTAAACTGCTCACAAATGGTCTAAAGGGACTTTATTGATTTTTCTGCTCTACAATTAACTAACTGCATTATACTCCCACCTTCATTTAAAAATAAAATGTAAATACTTGTACCTAGTTTAAAATATTTCCAATGACAATTTATGCTGAAATAGAAAGCTCTCAGACCCAGGCTAACCACCACGAGTTCAAAGAGAGGGGGCTATAAAAATATCTTCCTTACTTTTATTGTTAAAGTATTTTAATTCTCAGGTAATAAAATTAACTGAGGTTGGGATTTTACATTTGCTACATTAGATACAAGTGCAATAAAAGATCTTTTAGATAAGTCATCCATCTGGAACATCTGGGTAAACAAACTGCAAGAAATATTTCTGAATTTGATGAATGTCACTTTAAAATGAACTTATACAGGAATTTGCTACTTAAATGAGCAATAAGGGGAGTTGCACATTCTAGCCTACAACGGAAGGATGTCTTTGGGCTTACTAGGCATTTGTAGAGAGATGCTGCTATGTTTAACATACATGGACACTGCACCTTGACTTATTGTTTAGGAATAAACTGGACATTCCCGATACAACTGTCAACTTCCACATTGCAGATAACCTATTTTTAAAGATATTCTATGTCTTTATTTAGCCCAAAACATATGACTGTCAACAGCTTCTTTAGATGCCATTCCATCAATGCACTGCATTAGTGTTTCCAAATGTAACCTTTCTACAAGGCAAATCGGGCATGACTGATGGATGAGCGAAAACTGTAATGCCCAGCACATTCCCACTTACAGGTCACATATTCTTGTTGAATAGTTAATTATGCAGTGAAATGTATTGCAGCCAGAGCCGGAGAGGTCGCCACTGTACCTACCAGGCAGCTGAGGGCCAGCACCCACGCCGGAGACTCCACGCCGTCACGCTGATGTGCAGGAAGACAACGCTGGTGCGGAGGAGTTGTAAACGCTACACGAAAGCAAAGGAGCATCCTCAAAACCCAAGCTGTGCCTGCCAGGAGGAAAGCCAAAAGCGCATCAAAATATGCTGAGCAACTTGGGGCGCTGAACCGCACAGATGCAAGAGAGATCCCTGCGCTAGCAAGTATTTAATCAAACAGTTATATGGCTACACATTTTTAGGCCCCTACATAAAAAACAAAAACAAAACCTGCAGTGGCTGAAGTCTGCCTTAATTTTTGAGAAAAACAGAAGCTTTAACTTAGGAAACCTTTTACAGATCTCTCTGACAACACAGTAATTTACTAAACTTAACAGATCTATTGCTTTTTCTTTTTCTTCTCCCCACAGTCTGAAAATAAAATCTTTTACAAAGGGCCTGGGGGCAGTGCAAAGAGGAAAGCAATTTATAACTGATTTACAGTCAAATTATCTCTCTCAAGCAATTTATGAATGACTGACATCTATCTTGATAGGTAACGAAACACTGAAGAAAATGTTCATAACAGTTCAGAGTAGACAGAACAGTAATTTCCATATCCATACATCAACTCACCACCCTTAAATTACTGTTAAAAAAAACAAAACAAAACAGAAATCTTACTTCTTCTAGACCCAGCCTCCTGCTATAAGGGACCCACAGCTAACATCCAGCCTCCTGGAATTGCTCTAGGGATAAACAGCCTCAGTCCAGAAGAAAGTAGTCCGCAGAGCGGGAAATTCTCCTGACCTTGGGAAGAGCTATCAAGCCATAATCACACTTGAAATCACTCTCACGCAGGCAGACGTTCAAAACTATCGTTGGAGGGTCACTCCTGGGCCTCCCAGATAAGGGCATTCATTAAAACTAAACCTTGGGAGGGGGCAAATGGAAAACCTGAACGCTCATTCGAACTGGAACATAACGCTGGATATCCGCAGTTTACCCGGTAGCGCTGTGATAACAAAGGAAGGAAACAGAGTCTCATCGGTGGCAGACGAGCGCCAGAATGAAACACTCAAAAAAGAAGCAAATAGGTGATAAGACTTCAGAGTGGAAAAATACTGGAAACAAATACCCAGCAAAATACTGAGGGGAAAAAAAAAACCATAAAGCAAATAGAACGGTGAGATCGAATTTACAGACACATTTGACCTTTCTTTTGAATAATGCAAGTTCTTTGTTAGAGCTTGCTATACAGTTTCAGTCACGACACTCAGCAGAAGAACAAACATGTTTGAGATGCTATATCATTAACTTAATATTAAGGCTTGCTCCCACAGCAAGATTCCTATCTTCTGTTGATTTCTGTTCCAGAAGCGGAAAGAGAACTCCAATTATTTTTGGAAATGACTTAAAATATAATTTAAAAATTTCTCAGGTTATCAAAGACAAAAAATAGAAATTGATGAATCCACTTTTGTTAACTTAAGTGAGAGCACAACTGGGTCCTTCTCAAGCTGCAAAACTGTATCCACTTAAAGCAAGGTGTGTGAAAAAGCATGTGAGCAACTGAAAGAGAATAGGACACCTGTGAAACATGGGGTTCTTTAGCTAATATTTTCATTCCCCAAATGCTTGAAAAAACATCTATCAATGATAGGGGGGTGCCAAATTAATTCCTGATGTAGTTCTGAAATCTGAGGGCTGGTCTACACATGGATGCTTTCCAGCAGGACCAGTTTGATTGCAGATAGTTTTACTCACAGTTAAATCGGCTCTACTTCAGCTCAGTTTAATGTATTTTGGAAAGTAATTTAATATGGAATAAGCACACCCACAGGTTTAAAGTGATTTTTTTTTTTTTTAATTCTAGCTGTATTTTACTTGAGTTAACTTTCTGACAAGTCTGAAGTTACACGAGGCATAAACCAGGGCTGAGCATTTAAAAGGTCTTGAAGAGAAAGTCTCTTTGAGTCTGCAGGTTACCCATCAGATTTTTTCTTTTCTCTTTTCCTTTTCTCTGTTTTTATTGCTGCTACTTTCCAGCAAACCTGAAGTTTATATTACAGAAAAGAATTTTTCTTTTCCCTCCTCAGAGGAAGAAGATGCCTGTGTTGATATATTGCATTTTTAATATATATTTTAACTCAGCCTTTTGGGAAGGTATTCCTAGTCACCAAACAGCAACAGCAGGAAAGTAAAAGTAGGAAAATGGTAGGAAACAGTAGGAAGCAAACTGTTCCTCCAGCCCACAACAGGACAAATCTTGGCGTTGAGCTGGGTGGACTCTCTAACACCAGCACGGAAACCCACAGCCAGCCTACCCTGCAGACGCTGCAAGCGCGGTGATATCATGCAGGAATGAGGTATGATTCATCAGCAGCCACACAGACAAAACCGAGCCTTCGGATCCGGCTCTATGTGGAGGCCAGCAACCGCATGGAGTAAACAATACGGGTGAAAACTCAGCCGGTACAAGCTGCACCTAAAGGAGAGATAGAAACATATCTACAGATAAACATATCTGAGCAGTGAAAAGTTATCATATTTATGGGTTCATAATAGAGTACGCTCGCTAAATCCGTACAGCTATGCAGCAAGGCTGTGGCACAGTTTGAGAGCCCATTTATAGCAGCATTGGTTCCTGCCACTGTACAAGACCAAGGAGCCCTGGACAACACGGACATGGTCGTGCGACGGGCAGACAGACCGGCCCACGCCATGAGCAAACAGACCCCAAAGAGCTCCGCAGCAAGCGGCATGTAAACCAAAGCCACAGAAACTGGGCAAGGAGAAGGCACTTTATCAAACTGCACTTTTAAACAATGAATCCTTTGTTCAGCCCGGTTTTGAAGGGGGATATCCCAGCCCTGCCCTTTCCCAGAAGCACGCGAGATTTCCCAAGCCCAGGCATTTTTGAGACACTCTTTTTCACCTCACTTTTCAATGGAGACACTTGCTTCTTCATAGCTATGTTTACAGGCAGCTGTTAAAGAAGATTAATTGGGCAAAGGAAAGCAGTACCATGGCTTCACCCTCCTACCCCAAAGCTGCAGCCATGTGCGCAAGCCAACACCAAGACCCAGACGTGGACATCAAGTGCTCACACTGTTTTAAGCCCAAACCGCTTACTTTGAAACTTCTAGTTTCTCCTTCCAGGTATCAGTTACAACAAACCAACAGCAATGAATAAACATTTACCAACCCAGCACAGCACTTACCTTCCAGAGCAAGCAGAGCAAGAAGCCATCATAAGGGCAGGTTATGACCACACCAAAACAAATGCTTTACTCTTGAGGGCAGTCCCCAGGACCCAAAACAAAACCCAGCTGCACCCACATCCAATTTTCTACCCAAACCCAGCTGCACCCACCTTCAAATTTCCACCCAAACCCAGCTGCACCTGCATCCAAACTTCCACCCACACCCAGCTGAACCCACCTTCAAATTTCCACCCAAGCCCAGCTGGAAAGCCCCCAGAGGAAATTTGCTCTGGAAAGCCCCGAGGTGGAAGCTGGTCTTTGAGGGTGAGTTTTACAGACCCTTGCTCCTTCCCTCACACCCCCCAGGCTCTTTTCCTGCTCAGGAAGAAAATCCATGCTAATTTTTGGGGTGCTAGTGCTTTACTGGGCACTATGGGACAGCTGCCTGCTGGGGATATGGCCTAAGAGTGGGGTTGGGGGGCGGGCAGCAAGTTTTCCCCTCAGAGCAGGAAAATGGAGGCCTAAGAAGCCCTGAGGGGACTGGGGGCTCCCGCTGTGCCCAGCCTGGGGGTGGGGGGGGAAAGGGGGCTTTTCCCCTCCTGCCCCTGGCCGAGGCCCCAAAGGCAGGGGGGGGTTCGGGCCAGGCCGCCCCTCAGGCCGGTGTGGGGGGGCCGGGCCGCCTCCCTCCCACCCCCGGGGCCAGGCCGCCCCCCAGGCGGGCGCGAAGGGGCGGCGGGGCCGGGCGGTTGGTTGCGGGCCGCCCCTCAGCCCGTTCCCGCCTCCCGGCCCGGCCCGCGGCGCGGGGGGAGCGCAGACGTCAGGCCGGGCCGGGCATGAGGCGACGCTTTAAGTGGATGCGGCGGCGGCAGAGGCGCGCGGAGGCGGCGCGGCGCAGAACGGAGCGGCGGCCCGCAGGCAGGCACGGCCCGCTGCCGCCATGCCCCACACGGTGGCCCTGCGCGGCCCCTCGCCCTGGGGCTTCCGCCTGGTGGGCGGCAAGGACTTCAGCACGCCGCTGACCATCTCCCGGGTGAGCGCGGCGCGGCGGCGGGCTCGGAACCGGGCTCGGGCGCGGGGCCGGGCGGCAGCGGGACGGCGCCGGCCGCGGAGCACCTGGGGCGGCCCCGGGGCGGCTCTTCCCCCTCGCCCGCGGCGCCGGGTCGGCAGCTGACGGGCGCCGCTGCCTCGGATACTGCAGCGTAGCGTTTCTGCGGCGTGAAAGTGCAGGCTGTAGCGTTAAACGCTTTTACATGTATATAATTATATAGATGCGCGTTTACATGTATATATATATAATTATATGGATGCGCACAGATGTGCGTAAATCGTCGCTTCCCCGCTGAAGGCAGCGTTGTTCCCCCTGCGCTTTTTGCCTTAGCGCAGCTGGATGTCATTCCCGGACCTGCTCCCTCCTCTCCGAGGTGGTTAGTCAAGATCCGCTCTCCAAAGCTTTCCGTGCTCCGGGGACTGCGGAGAGCTTGGATTCGTTCCCTGGATCAGGTTTGCAGGTTGCCAGGGGCCGGTTTGTTTGTTTTCCCGAGGAAGGCGCGGGCGATGCTGGCGCGCGCCTCCGCACCGACCCGCTGGGCTGTCGGGACCCGTCGGCAATCGCCGAGCGCATCCCCGCTCGTGCGTAACCTCCCGAAGACGCGTTCTGGAAACTTCCCCAAAACGCCAGCCTGAAACGGCCTCTGTGCCCGGTGTCGGCAGGAGGAACCCGTCCCGGAGCGCTCGCCGCCGAGCCCGGTGCCCCACACTTTAGAGAAATGATCATGGAAGAGAGCGTGTTTTTAAAGGACTCAGTTTATGTTTGAGTACAAACATGCCAGTTGTATGGCTTTACGTTTCTGCCTGTATTTTGGACCGTTTCTTATCAAATGTTCCAACAAGGACTTTTTTGAGGGGGGGAGTGATGGGAAAAGACAGAGGAGGGGAGACCCCTCTGAAAGACCGGGGAGTAGCAACTGAAAGGCTCAGCCGTGCTGCTGATGGGGGAAATGAGTAAAATGGGACAGAAATCTGTTAAATAAATGTAGCACGTTGCTCCGAGGAGAGGTAATGGGCTTTCAGGCTTCAGCGTGTGGTTGGTGTATGTGCGGCAGTCCTCGGGACTTTCGCCCCCGCTGATGGGGAATGCATCACAGTCGAGCGCCCGGTGATTGTAAAAATATTCCTATTGTGAAAATGGACATCTTAATTTAGGGGAGGGAGCCTGTTTTAGTGTTACTTCGAGAGTGTTTGGTTTAACATTAAGCAAGAGAAAACAACATCTGTTTTTGCGCAGGCAGGTGGCTTGCCGAATTCCCGATTTGATTCGGCGGACTCGGGAGGTACGGCTGTGATTCTCATCATGCCAGCCTTGCTTTGATCAGGAGGAGAGGCTACCTACAGATAGCAACTGTGTGGTGGTATTTCATGTTCTTGAGCGTGGTGGTATTTCATGTTCTTGAGCATGGTGTTCTCTTAAAGTAAGCCTAGTTTTTTGATTCTGCTCCCAGTAAAGTCAGAGGCAGCGCTTTGAAGTGCGGTACCCTAAAGGCTGGCTCTGGAAGGTGGAAACAACCCATTAGGATAGTTAATGTGACTGTAGAGTGCTTTGCAACCTGCATGCTTGGGCTCTGCGTTAACGCAAGCAGAGACCTTACTGGCTTTGGAATAATGCCTGAAAGGGGTAAAATTAGGGGAGAGTTGGTGCTAGCACATGAATTCCTAAATTGCTTCCCCAGCATGAGTGGGGAGGTGCCGGGGTGAGTTACGACAAGGTGCTACACGCAGGGCTGGTCTGAACTCCCGCCTGCCCCTTCCCGAAGCTGGAGGTGCAGGAAGATGCTTCAGTCGGACTCCTTGGAGATCTGGATCCTCACCTGGAGGTGGGGCCTTACTCTGCTTCTTCCAAAGAATCACCTTTAAAATGTGGCTAGAAGCAGGTGTGGTATATTCACTTTTATATAATTAGTTAGACAATTAAACTAATTGTTTAACTAGACAACCAGGTGCTAGGGTAGGAGTTGTCCTTTCCAGCCTGAAGGACTTCAAGCCCATATCTTCCATCTCCTGCCTGGAGGGCGGCAGGAATCCCTCCAGCCGCTCTCGAAGCTGGGTCACTGTACAGAAAAGAGGGCAAGATTCGCGGGGACAGAGACCAAAGGGTTGGGAGGAAGCCTGTTGCTATAGGCTAGTTGTTAAGGCTTTTGGCTGACTTCTGCTTCCTTCAAAGTGCTTTTTTATTTATTTTGTATTAAAATGTCATTAAGTTACAAATATAAATTCTAAGGGGAGGAGAGACCAGACTCTGGGACTTCCACTTCCAGCTGCGAGTCTTCACTGCTGGTGTTGCTGGACTTTGACAGACTGCTTGAGGGACTTGGGTTTGTTGCACCCGTGGGATCCTTAGTGGGATTAAAGGCAGGGATGTGCCACAAGGTGTTTGGGCTCTACAGCTCTGGATCAAGCGGAGCAACTTCTCATAAGCTTCATATCTGCAGGGTTACGTGACTGATAACTTGGGAATTCGTAGGTTGCGGTTTTGGATTTAGGCATCTAAAAGCCACCCACGATCAGTTCTGGATGCCAAAGGCTGTCTGTCTCTGTTTTTAGTCCTGCTCCTAGTTGCTTGTGAAACACAGATGCATTTGTGTAGGGGTTGAAAAAAATCTTCAGTCATTAAGCAGTTGGTTTTCTCTGCCTATTACTAGACTACTACAGGAAACAATAATTTCTCTCTGGACTTGACAGCTGTAATGGAGTGCAAAGATGTGTCACTGCCCCGAGACCCTCCAACAAGCAATGCTTAGCTGTCTTGGAGAACCTGAAAGGGTGCAGCTTCTTCTCCAAAACCCATCTGTGTCTGTTGTTGCTGAAGTTTAAGTGAAGGCAGAATCCTTTAGTGAAGAAAGAATCCTTTAGTCTTGCCTTAGTGGAACCTGAATCTAAAGTATTACTGTTAGAAGGGAAATAATGGAATAACTAGTACAAACGAAAACTGCAAGATATGACTTAGTTAAGCAGTGCTTGAGCAGGAGATGTTACTAACATACAAAGAAGATAAAATTGTGAACTTCAAATAGGCAATTGGAGTGGAACAAAAAGGAAAGTGAAAGATAGTCCTCAAAAGAAACTTGTGGCAGTATCTTCAAAAGACGAATTTGAAATAATATGGATTTGGCAGTAAGGAAAATACAGTCCTGCTTTGGAAGCACCATGTGATGTGACCAGGGCTCGCTTTGCCCTTCAGCTCTGTGCTAAGCCGCTGCCTTTGTGCAGGTGCAGCTAAGTCTGGCGTTGAGCTCGCCACTTGCAGCTATTTCAGATATGCTTGTGAAATCATGTAATGATCTGTTTTTCTTGAAAGTAGATCTCTTCCCTCTGTGGTCTGATAAATCTTAAACTGACAAGTCTTGAAGACTTGATCCCTCAAGCTGCTGAGAACAACAGCTGATGCTGAGCACTGCTTTAGGGAGGCCAGTGCTTGAGCTGGAATAATGAGCTCTTAAAGATAAGAGAGAAAAACAAATCCGGAAGAACATGCTTGGAGCATCTTTTTCATGTATCCACTTAAGCTAGGCCACATCTGGTTTTTTTACTCTCTCCCTGTGTTTTTCAGGGGGCTAAAACCAGCAGGGCTGGAGTTCGTGGGGCTGTTTTGAAGGTGCGCTGGCCCGAAGAGCCCTGGAGCAGTCACAAGCAAGGACGGTGCTGGTGTGTTGTCAGCACGGTGCTGGGGGGAGAATTTTGGTCCAGGGCTGCCCCTCCGGGAAGGAACTCAACCTGCCTCATAGTAGCATTTATAATAAACTAAAGCTGGGTGTAGTACATCAGGCAGCAGTTCCTCTGTCCAGTGATGTTTATGGGGTTGGGAGAATGACCAAAACCAGTAGTTTAAAGCTGGCCTTAATGACTTGCTAGAAAAGTGGTTTTAAGACTTAATTATCTGGTAGCTGTCAGCTGCTTTGTCGTGATGGATCAGGCTGGGAGCTGGACGCTGCATGTTTGCACGCTGTGGGAAGATGGCATGCCTCAGCCTCTAAGATATCTGCAACACCTCTTCCACCTGCAACCACAGATCGGTGACAGGAGCAGAGTAACTTGCTCAGCAGCTTTCGGTGTTGTGCTCGCAACCGCAGTAACAACTGCTGTGGTTGTGTGTGGGATCACAGTTGATCTATTCCTTGCCTAGGGTTAAAAGATAATCGGTTATTAGTGTGACTAGAGTATTTGAGTGTATTTAATCACTGGAACTCGCTTGTCCAGCTCCCACAGCAGTCAACGTCGTCATCTGCTGAATTTGGCCAATGTTATTGCAAGAACTAGCTGCTTTTAGGGTCATAGACAATTCACTTGGCTAAACAGACTACTCACAAGTGCATTGATTGCTGTATTAAAAAAAAAAAAAGTTTTTAATACAGTCTTTATTAACTGGCATAAACATCAGTTCAGCTGCTGGTCTTTAACAAGGCAGCAAAAATACTTTTTTTCAGTGTTGGTTTACAAGTATAACACAAGAAGAATGAAAAATAATTGATCTGCAATCTGTTGGTGTCTCTGCAGGGAAAGCAAGGGCTGGAGATGCCAGAGAAGGGGACAAAGCTTCCCCCCACCATGCTTCTCTGTTGGGCCTTAAGATTTTTCTTTTGTGGTTTTACTTGTAACTTGCACATATTTGATTGTTTAATAAATGGAAAGATACACTTCCAGAGGGGCTGAATTAATTGCTATGTGTTGATAAATCCTGAAATTAGGATGACAGTTTTTGCTGGCCTTTGTTTTTGTCTGTGTAAAAGAGCCAGGAAGGGTCAGCTGTTTCTCGTATTGATTGTACACTAATATGTTTTATGATATTGTAACTCGAGTGTTTTTTTTTTTTAAATGGAAGGAAATTGTTTTTCTTGGTTTTGTTCTCGCTAGTCTTTAGCGATGATTGCTTGTGGTAAGGTCTCAAGTGAGAAATCAGCGCTGTCACGCTGAGTGCTGCAGTGGTACTTCAAAAATAACTCGAACTAAAGAACGAAGGAAAGTGTTACAAACACTTGCTGCTGAGAGCACTGAGGTTTTATTAAATAATTGAAAGAGTAGAATAAGTGCTTGTGCTGGTTCGTGAGACAGCAGTGGTAGAATATGCTGGAATGAAAGCGTAATGCTAATTACCCTAATCAAGCGCCTGGTAATCCCGAGTGGGAAGCCAGGCGGAAAGAATGATTCATGTAGGTCCATTCAGACAAGGTCTGACCTTGGTGCGAGTTAGCAAAATAAACCCCACACACCCTTAAACACTTCAGGCCTCTGCCAGGCCGAACAAAACAGAAAGAGCTCAATGTTACTGGGGATTTAGAGCTTTTCAAATGAAGCTGATGTCAATTTTCTAACCCTTTAGAAAGGGTGAAAGACTGCCTGTTGGAACTGGTATTCAGAGGTGCTTTGGAGAAACACATGACCAGAAAAAATACAAGTCTTGACACCTACCTTTTGATTCTGTTTTGTCCCTGTATCAAGTGGCTAGAGTGGCCTTTTCAGTATAGGAAACATGCAAACGAAATATCTGGAGCATTTTTTGGTAAGCTTTTTGCTGGTGTGTAGTACAGTAGATGGTGATAATCCTTGTCCTGGGGTAGATCAGTGCTTTAATACAAATATGCCATTATGGACTGTATGATGGTAGTGGAGAATACAGCAGTTCAGTGGGGTTTCTTTTGTTCTTTTCTTTTTTAGTTTAGGGGGAAAATGCATACCCCAGGCCTGCAGGAATCACGTGGTAAGTCCTAGAAGGCATAAAGTCATCTTAAGGATGATATTTTTAACTTCATTTCTTTTTTGATTTCTGATCTCTTAAAGCATATTGACTCATGGCTTTTAGATACTCAAACACTTGGTGAAAATAAATAATTTAAATGAGTTTATTTTCACCTGTGACCACAGGTGCTAGAGTGTGAAAGAAAACAGATCTCTCAAGATCTGGTGGTACTGATTAACTATTTAAAACAAACATGATAACAGAAAATACTCTGCTTGATAGGTTGTCAGCGCAGAGCTGCTAATGTGTATTGAAGCAAAACACCAGCATATCTAGCAGAAGCTTGTTAATGTCATGGATTTGTGCACAGCGGTTAACACTACACTTGTAACAAGCCTTGGAAGATAAGGTTTAAGGATGTTTGCTTTTTAACTTAAATTTCAAGTAAAACAAGGATTCATTTGGTTACTTGGAGCTATTGCAAAAACACAGAGCCACAGTGTGTCATGTAAGTGGCTTTTACACCCTGCAGAGACCTGGGAAAAAAAAGTAATTTCTCACCAAATAGAAAATATCTCTATTTAAAAACTTGCTGTGCAAGAGTATTTCAGGCAGTAAATTCTCCAGATGTCATAAAGATGCCTTCAAAGCCCATACCACACTCTCTTGTCAAGTGCAGCAGTAGAAACTTGCAGCTCAAATTGACACCCTTTAGACCTTGAAAATAGTTTTACAGAAAAAAATCTTATAGACAGATTGCAGATTATTGGCGAAAGACACTCTTACAGTGCAAGCTTCAGATAGCAAAATATAGCTGAGTAAAGCTTAGTTCAAGTTGGTAATACGGGCGATGGAGAGCTAGAAGAGGAACCGTCAGTGCGATTGAATCCAGGACCCTTCAGTAACAGGCAGCCCCGTAGCAGAAGTGTAGCTAGAAGGTTTCTGCAATGTTGACTGTGCCGGCATTCATCAAAGCTACAAAACACTTCCCAGAACCCGTTAGCACGAGTAAAGCTTCTAGTGCAGAAGACCAAACCCCCCAAAACGTAGCATTCGGGAATCGGTTGGGGAAAGCGAGGGCATTGAGAAAGCACAAGTCCCTGCAATGGCAGAGCTATGCGAGATTGACTCGCGCATGTTTTACAAGGGCAAGATCTCAGCTTATTCACCAATTGAATTTAAACTTCTTGTATTTGAAGAATTTCTTGTGTTCAAAGATATAGCCGTCACCACTCTGATTTTGATAGTAATGGAAATGATAACAACCTACCTTGACTGAGAAAGCCAGTGCTGTAAAATGGAAAGAGCCAAAGAGCTGCTGGGGATTTCTCCAAACAAACATTTAGCAAGACCTGCTGTTCCCAGTCCAAGCAGTAGCTGTGAGATGGTCGGAGAAGGGAGACTTGCCGGTGGAGCTAACCGCTGAACCTGATGGAAACTAGCTTATTGCGATCATAAGGCTTTTTCTGAGGCAGCTGAAGCTGGTGTGCTGAACGGTGTGCGATGTCCACGCTAGCCCAAGCGCACCTATGTTAAGTCTTTGATGTACCCTTGGGACTAACTCTGTCATCTGTACATTGCTAACGAAGAGAGCGACGGCAGCAAAAGTAAGTATAAAGCAACATTAAGTATAATGGCAGCCTTAGTGGTTAAGACAGTCATCATGTTGTAGAGAAGTGTGTCCACAGCTCGTCCTTCCAAGGGAGAAGTAGGAGAAATCTTCACTGAATGTGAGCAGGAGGGAGATGAGAGAAGCAGGGTGGCATTTAGTAGTGCTCATGTTTACTGGCACTTGCTGGTGCGACCTGGCTTTGAGCGGTGCTGGGGTTCTGGTTACCCTCGGGCTGCGGTGGCAGAAGCTTTTTGCAAAATGAGCCAGACTTTGAAAGGGATCTGGGTGTCCGAATGACCCGCGTCTGTCTTGACCAGCTCTTTAAAGTTTATGCTTTGGATTTCGACTTCAGGTTCTCGTGTCATTGGTTGCTTTAAAATTTGTATCCATCAGATTTCCTCGATTCTTAGCCTTTTCTTTGCACAGAAAGTTCAGTGTAAAAGTTAGATTCTAAAGTTTGCTTTGGATCCATCAGTAGAAAATTGTTTTGGATTCGAAATGATTTTCGTGTTTGGCCTTTATATAATATCCGTAGTCTGATTCTTTCCTTGTTTGTTTGTCCCATTCCCTCCTTAACTACCAGAGAAAACAAGAAACTTAACTCATGTTGCATGAACAGTGCTTTTTATTTACTGTGCTGTGTAGCATAGCTAAGCAGCATCTCGATACACTGAACTTTAGTGTGAGCAACTGGAGAAATACAAGGGGATTTGTGAGGAACGTGTGTTAGGTCAAGGAGTAATGCTTTAAATAGAGTGCCTGGAAAGGCTGTTTAAAGCATTTGGGGAGTTTATCTTCATTAGTTAGTACTTCAACTCTCGGTTCTTCCTGTTTAAAAGATTGCTACTGTAAGAGCATCTGCCGCCTTGCCGCGTGCTGCCTGATACTGGAACAAGCTTTCTTTGTGTAAAGCTGAGAATTTTGTCACGCTATCTTGAAAGCTTCTCAGAGGCTTTAATCAGGAGCTTTTGATCATGCCTGCGGAACAGAAAATGTAAATGTCTCTGACTTCCCAGTAACAAAGTGCCATTATGAGGAGCACGAAGTGATGTGCTCCGTGTAGGCTGGTATAGGAGCGTGCGTTTTAGTGAATTAAAAATTATGTGAAGATGATTTTCTTAATTGATAGGAGTAAGAAAAGGAGATAAGTTAATGTAACAAGTTTTCGTTCAGGTACTTATTGTTTCAGCTTTCGGTACTGGCTCAGATCTAGAGAGCCTCAATTCGGAAGCCGTTTTGCCCAAATGGACCCTTTATGCCCTTTCCCCAGTATGTGCGAAGTTAAGGCCTCCCTAGGATGACGTTCTGCTTTCCGGGGGATGCCCCACGTCGGGGGGGTGGATGGGATAAAGCTGGGATGCTGGGCCCTGCCACTCCCAGCTTTCCAGGGGGATCTCGAGTCCCGTGGCGGCTCCGTGTCAGGATAGACGACCCTGGAGGCAAGCGAGCCCGGAGGAAGCGGGGTCTGCGCGGCGACTCCAAACCGTAGCAGGCATTGAAGGCTGCCTCTTATTCGAGGGCGGAGGGTCTGGGTTTGCTTTGTGGGCTTGTGTGTAGGAAAACTTGGAGGAGTGTTTCGTGCCCCGCTTGTCACAGGCTATGAGAGCCGCACAATGTAACTGGGGGTTTTTCCCCGTAAGATGTTCTCCGCACTGACTCACGCTTTTGTTTGATCTCCAGGAGGAGAAGTGCAATGCTGTATGTGTTTCAAGTGTAAACTCCTCTTAGTGCAAATAATCTTGCTTACTAAATTAGATTGCACAGCTCCCAGCACCAACTAGCTTAATGCAACTCTTGCCTTAATGCGCTTTATTTTATTGGCTTGAGGTCAGATCCTAGCACTTAATAAATCGTAACAAGGCTCCAGTGGCCAGATAAGATAGCCAGTTTTGGGTTTTTTCCCAGATCTATTCCATAGCATCAAAGTATCCACTTGTTTGGGGGCTTTTTGTTTGTTTTATTAATACATGGGATGATGCAGCTTGGCTCGGTGATGCCTCCCACAGCCAGCGCTGTAAGTTTGAAAGCGAGCTCTCCAAGTTGGCCTCTGGAGAGGCACATTTCCCATCGTGCTGGAAATGTGTCCGTGCCCGGGGGGAGAGCTGACCTCCCGGCACGTCGGCAGCCCCAGGCAGCCTCGTGGGGATGCCTTGAATGGGAAGGACTTCCCAAAAAATCAGCTGCGGCTCGTCTTTAATTGCACAGACGCAGTTCATTAGTTGATGACCTGGCAAAATGAGGTATTTAGTTGTTCAGTGTTGGCCCAGTCCTGTGCTGTGGCCTGTGTTCAAGCTGCCAGCAGTCCCTTAGCCTCAACTTCTGCGTGATTCTTTCAGTGCCATGGCCGGATCCCCTGCAGGGAAGGAAGAGGCAGAGTGCAGGGAGAGGGGGTCTGTTTCTTTAAAATTCTCCTTTTACTGCTGGAATAATATAAAAAGATTGAGGCAGACACTGATACTGGACCTGTAGTAGAGTGTGTGTGTGTGGGGGTTTTTTTCTTTCTTTTAAGAGCACAGTGGTATGTGCAAAGGTATCACAAATGCGACCTGTCCTGAGGGGACTAGGAAGGATTTGCTTTTTAAAAAATTAATAAAATGGCAGATTCTGGCTTCCTTCTGCACTGAACTCTGGAACAAGACATGCTCTGTAAAACACTGTCTGTGCATCTGCTTTCTGCTCCCTGAGAGCATGGAGCTACTTACAGCGAATGCGTGCTCAGTAAATTTCCATGTGCCCTTTTGTTACAAAATTGTTAGCTATGCACATTTTTTGTTTCTTTTAGTATTTTCTGTTTATAATCTTTTTTATGCATTTGCATTTTTTTGATAGAAACAAAGAAGCAACTGCTTATTTTGTGGAGGGGTTAAATGCAGAGCATTGTTCTCTCTTGACATTATTTAATTTTGGGAGAGCACTAAAAATGACACGTTTATAACCGAGTTCCCGGAGCAGGCTGCCGTGCTGTGCGTGCTTGATCACCTCGGGAAGGGTACGCAGGAGTGCTCCTGTATGGGCATAAAATGAGCTGTGAAACCCCATGTGTGCAGTGAACTCCCCAGCACCCATGACTGGTCCTGCAATGTTTCGGGCTCTTCCAGTTCCTTCCTGCTGAAGATGCAGAAGTGGTTGTGATGGGTATGGGGTATCCAACACAAGTGACCATGCTGGACCTGCCTAATCATCTCATGAAAAGTATGCCCCCAGCTAAGCCCACCCCTTCCCGGGTGCCAGCTCTTATGCTGATTGGACACTTTACTGAGTCAATTTGACTTGCTGACGGCCATTCGGTTCCTCTGCTGAATTGCATCCAAGTCTTGAAAACATCCTACTTGAAAACATCTAGTGAGCACCAGAGCTGACACGAGGGCGGAGGCTGGACCACGTGGCCAGGAGGGGGGAAGATGCAGAGAGGAGGTCCTCTCCCTTTTACTGGGCAAGCTCTTAGATTGACTAGGCTGTCTTTTACAGCTTCACCCCGCGTCTGCATCGGTTGGCTTTGGGTTAACGTTGGTGGAAGGATATTAGGTGGAGGGCAACAGTGCATAGCAGCATATTGGGCTGCGTGAGTTGACTGATGGCCCGGTATTCGCACTGGTGTTAGGTTCACTGTCGTGTCACTGATGGCTTTGGTAGTTCACAAAGCTTTCGAATGAGGCTGGATTCTTGTCTATTTGAAAAAGAAAAATCTTTGGGGAGACTTCAGTGCAAATTATTTGAAGTTTTTTTATTAAGCCCGTAGTGTTTACTCTGGATTTGGCTCGAAGTGCCATCTACTTGACTGCTCCGAATGGGTACTGAGGACGTGTCACCACCAGGGTACAAACAGGAGGTCTTTAGGAGACCGCGTGGCCTAGCACTGAATGCCACAAACCCGTGGCTCCGTGATCTCCATAGCATGGCTGGTATACGTATGGTAGTGTCTAATGTATTTATCCAGCGCTGTTTCCAAATAGGTGCATTATAAGATATTTCATTATTGTGGCTATACAAAAAAGCCGCTTAGAGAAAATCTGATAGTTTGGCCTTTTTCCCTGTGGCCATAAGAAAAAGGATTTGGTTCTCTTTCTTTACTAACTGCTTTGTAAAGCGCAAGCAGCCTCGCTAAATTTCTTAAATTTACAAAGACGCAAATGAGGATCTAACTGAGAAGACAGAAGTACTGAGAGTAGGGTAGGGAGCGTAAAATTGCTTTCTGGAATTCAAGCAGATGCAGGAGTAAAATAGCACAATGGCTTATAGTAAAGCAAGGTGAAAGTGCTTTAACTGCTTCACCTACTTGAGTGATTCGCCAGCAGCATTTCACTCTGGTCCTAAGATGTGGACAGTCAGATGGCACCCGGTAGCCACAGTGGTTTTAGTAGGATGTGGAGGGACTGTGCTAGCTCCTCGCGAGCATGCAAATGCTCTTAAACTCCTCGCTGGAGGAGAAAGCATACAAACAGCCCAAATCCTGGTAAGCTTCCAGCAGGGACAAGCCCAGACATGGCACAAACAGGATGTGGCTGGCATCTGAGTGTTCGCTTCTTGTGGCATGGGGAGCAGAAGTGAGTTAGGGCTTGCTTCATTTCGGAGCGCTCTGCATTGCCCGCAGGAAAGCAGCGGGGAAGGATGAGGCAGGCTCTGACACAGCCTGCCCTAGTTCCACTGAAAACCGCTCACGCCAGCCCAAGCTATGTATCCATAGAGCTTGTCTTAGTGTTCATCCAGCCTTAACTTCAAAACAGCTTGTTCTTAGCACTGGAAAAAACCTTTATTTAAAGAAAAGGGTTTATTACTGTTTTTCTTAAGCCCATCCCATCCTTAAATATGAGTTCCTTTGAAAATGATGCAGGCTCCGTTTCAAGAATGCGGAACTTCGTTGACCCCCATGCAGACTTTTTACAGTGTTTTAATACATCCAGTTACCCTCAAACTTGTGTGTACTTCTGTCACATCGCACGTACTCTGGTTACCGATCCCAGCAGACTGTCGGGCTCTGAACGGAGGCATGAATCCGTGCCTCTGTTAAAAGCTGTGTGCCAAAACCTCTCTTCACTACTGGGCTTTAATTCCACCACCCTGTAGAGAGACTTCACATCAATGTGCAATACGGATAGTTGTGGTACGCATCGCTTGTGGAGACCTGCGGTTCTCCAGGACTAAGCTTGATACGCAGAACATGAGGTTTATCACTTGAATGCAAAAATGTACCTGTTTATAATAGCAGATTCTTAGCAATCAGCTTGGCGGTAGCTAGGATTTGTAAGGAAAACTGGCTGTTGAAGAATTTGGAGCTTTCTGGTTCGAACAGATCGCTGCTAGTTGTCGATAGGTGCTTGAGACACCCAGATCCCTCCTGTTCCTTTCTCACGTGCTTGTTCATCTCCCTGTGATAATAGAGGGTCATCTTAGATGTTTCCCTCCAAGCATATCATATACTCTGCTACAATCAAAGATGCATCTTCGTTCTCCCAGTGACCCTGGTTTTGCCTAGGCTTTGTGCATGGACCCCGTGCAGGGAAGCAGGCAGAGTGCTGCCCTTGCTCCAGGGCTCGGATGCAATCTCGGACCAAGGCCAGTGTCCCACAGGCTCCTAGCAGCTTGGGCTTCCCTGAGGCTTGTTTGGCGTCGATGACGTTGCACTGCTGTAAGTTAGGAGAACTTGGCTTGAAGTTTTTTAAATGTTATTCGTTAACAAATATAAACTTTGGGCTTGACGCATATTACTGATTCCAAAGCCAGCATAACACCGATGTTGTATCTCAAACTCATGAGATCTTAAACTGTAGTTTCATTTCAAGCCCTCGGTCACTTCCATGGAGAGCATAAATTTCTAGTGTGAAGATACTGCTAAAACAACTTGAAATAAACCAGTTACTAAAAATAGGAAACAACGAAGAGTCCCACTTATGAATAACTAATTCTGCAAGCAAGCTGAGATCTGGTTAAGATCAGTGCAGGGAGAAGAACACATCAGACACCCAGACTGCGTTGAGTGGACGGTGCAGAACAAGAGGCAGCTGTACCAGGTCTAAACCGAAGGTCTGGTGCTCCAGGAGCTGCTGTTGGCAGCAGAGGTTGAGTGGTGGGTACCCAGGGCAGCACATGCGACCAGGCAGGGGGCTGGAGATGTTTTGTTTTCCTGGCATGAATTTGTCTATGTTGTTTTGTTTTTGTTTAAACGCAGGTTCAGAAAGGCGTTGTGTCCTCTGCCAGAGCTGTACAGCTAATACAGTGGTGTGTGCAGAAATACCTGCTGCTGTTTGTTCTGGGCTGAGTCACGGGGCAGCCTGCGCCCGAGCGAAGGAGGGAGCCCAGCGGTTTCTTCAGAGCCAAACAGCCCAGCTGAAACTATTGAAGAGCAAACAGCAAATGCTGATGTGCTCTGACAATGCAACAAAAGGCTTAATTCGGGCTGACAGTTCTGCTTAAATGCAAAAAGGAATCTGGAGCTCCTCAAACACCTTCAGGTTCATGTTCCCGCAGTATCTGTGGCCGTTTTCGCGGAGGGAGCGTTTTGACGACGTGCTGCAGTCCGTATGCTTTAGGCTGGCTGCCTTCATCGCTCGCTGTTTCACCAGCCTCGTTGCTGGGAGAAGCTCCCAGACGTTCCCCGGAGGGCTTTGGGTGGTGGTAAGGCTAGGTCAGCTTCCAGCTCCCTGTGAGAACAAGAACCGAAAAAATTGGATCAGGATGAAGACAGATATGTGTGTGCCCCTCTTTAGAGGGAGAAAAGGAAAAAAAAATCTCCTTAACATGCAGGGGTTATGTGGGCTTATTGGCATTGTGAAACAGGTGACTGGAATTTAGTCTCAAACTTTGAAAAATCATATACTGCTTTTGCTAGCATCTGGTTACCTCCATGTGCCTAGCTAAATTATGCGCTGAGGGTGGTGGAGAACAGCAGCGACTCTGGGTTTGGGGCTGTGTTCTGATTTACAGAATTCAGGTCCCTTTCCCTCCAGATCTGACTCTGTCATATCACAGAATGGCTTGTTAATTTTATTGTGAAACCAAACCCACTGATCCTGTAAATGTGAGGGTTTTTGTTTTGTTTTTGTTGTTTTTTAATTGACAGTGTCATTCTGTAGCAGCCTGCTCGTGACGTGCCATCCATGACAGAGAAGGCAGTTTTAGGTAGCTTTAGGTTGCACACAATCCACAGCTTTTGCTATGGCAGAAAGTGAAGCTAAACTGGTGCTTTCAGTTTGGTTTTGGTCCGTGTCTCCCCTGCACCCCCCACCACGAGAAAATGCCATTGCCAAGAGACCGTACGGGCTGTAATTTGGTGACTGATCGTAATGTACACGGGGATGGGGGGTGGGATCTCTCGAGTCCCTCCGAAAGCCGCCGTCTTCTCCTCCTGGGCTGCTCGTCAAAGGATGCGCTTCAGTGGTTGTGCAGGATCTGATGAAGCAGTGACCCATCTCCTGAAACACAGGATTATGCCAGTATAAATAAGGGCTGAGTGGGATCTAGGCACCATCGTATTTTTAAGTGCAATGAGATATGAATAACTGCAACGTCAGGTGAACTGCACTTTCTCATTCCATAAACCCTGTGTTTGGTTGTCAGAGCATTAACATGCGCTGAGTGACTGAAGAGAAAACTCAAGGGCAAACACGTAGCTATTACGACTTTAAACAGTTAGACACATGTTTACCTGTTCTGCTTATGTATTGCAACATCTTGCATTATTAGCATTGCAAAATTAAAAAACATACTAGGCCTAATGTAAATAAAATGCTTATTTCAAAGAAACTCTGTTACAGGCTGCAGGATTGGCCTTGTGTCCAGCCACAAATGGTTGGACCTGTCATTAGCTCAACAGGGAAGAAGTTATGAGTTTTATAAGCTTTTGGCATTCCTACAAAAACAGTAGGAAAGAGTTGTGGAGATGTAATGAACAGCGTAAAATTCCATGCGAAGTTGGAATGAGACAAATAATTTTGAATAATGGTCAGGGAAAACTGGTGTGGGATGTAACATCTCCACAGGAAGGAATTAGGGTGAGCCGTCATTTAAATCACATACTTCTCCAGAGAAACAGGGTTTCGTGTGCTCTCCAGGAGTCGGGTCTCAAAGCATGTTTTAAAGCCTGCCAGCCAAATGAGTCAAAGGAATTAAGGGACTAATTTTCTTTAAAGAGGGTATTTCATTATTTTAATCAAGAAACCAAATCTGAAGAGAGGATCTGATAACATACAGACCGAGGCTGACAGAAATCTTTTCGTTAACTAAGCCAGCACTTACTGTCATTACTGTTGAATATCACCTTCCGAAAACTGAGGCCAATCCCAAGAATGCTAGCTGTGATATCCAAGCTGTGATAGATGCCGCCTGCTTGGGCAAAATGCATTGGTCTTCTCCATAGATAACCATTTGCTCTATCTGCTTCTTGTTCCAAGAAACGTATCTCTTTTTAGACTGAACTTTCCTTTAACTCTTATTTTTCCCTTCATAGATTAACCCTGGAAGTAAGGCAGCCCTGGCAAACCTATGCCCAGGAGATATTATTCTGGCAATTAATGGAGAGAGCACAGAAAACATGACACACCTAGAAGCTCAAAACAAGATCAAAGCGTGCATGGACCAGCTACTTCTCTCTGTGAACAGGTAGGTGACTGCACGTTGTTGTTTAACGTCTTACTCTTTAATCAGTTCAGGTGCTGTGTCTGTGTTAGCCAGCTAAGGCCTTGATGAGTTCTTCTGCAAGACTGTGCAATCTGAAGCATCTTCCTGTTTTTCTCCGAATCTCTGCATCGTAGCATGCATCCTCCTGGCTAGGGAAGACGAGAGAGGAATTCCTAATGGAGCAGTTCAGGTGCCACTCCTGCTGTGATCGCATACAGTAAAGCTAGGCTTTCCTTTCCCATGGAGAGCGGATAATGCTGCTTGTGCAACAGCTTTTGCACACGCTTCTTCAAAGGGGAAGATGCTGGAATGACGCTGTATTGGCACTTAATTTTTTTTTTATGTCCTATCATATCAGCTTTGCCTGCTGATTCTCCAGAAGGCTTGCAGCTGGCCCCAGAGTAAATGTCATTAGATTCAGTTCTGGATACATCCCAGTGGTCTATGTAACTGTTCTGTGTCTCTTTAAAAGCAGCAAAACAAAAATTTTTAGATAACACTGATAGAATAAGCAGGTCCACTTTACTTATCTGTTTGGATACTCATTCGCACGTTGTAAGGCTTATGCTGGCTGTGGGTCGGATCAGATTCTTCAAGTCAATGGAATTCTTGTAGACTTGAGCAAGAGAAGCACTGGGATCTAAATCTGGGTTTGGAGAAGCTTCCCATTCCGTTAACTTCATCTGTCATTTTCCTAAATATGTCTCTTCAGTGAATATACGTTTGAAAGTTCTGCCAAATATTCACGCTTTTCTAGAATATTTGAAAGCAAAACAAAAGTTTATATGAACAGATTTGTTTTGCTTTCTATAGGAATTCTATAACTAAAGTTTTCTAATACAAGTCACAAATTACTCTAATTGTTAAGTCAAAATGATTGTTCCTTATAAGGCGTATAAATGACTAGTGTTATCTGTAATAGGCTTAAATAAGTTTATATGGTTTTCCAATTCAGATTAAGAAGGCATTTCCTGCTATAAAGAGCTGTCACTTACTGTTTATACTTCCTTTAAAAAATATTTAGCATTCTGACTAGAAAATTAATCTGAGACCATAGTCGCACAAGGCCCTGTTCCAGTGTGGAAGGTGAACTGTCATAACTGAAGCAGAAGACTAATCTTGTTCTTAATGTTTCATGATGCTGCAGTGTCTGAAATGCCTGATCTAAGTAGAGGCCTGCTGAGCTCAGACTGTTATAGAAAGTAAGTGGCTTTCTCATTAGAAGAAGAAAGAACACCCCCCCCCCCCAAAACCCTTCAGAGTTTCACATAGCCAAGGAGGAGGACGGTTCTGCTTTTTGTTAGCTTTTAAGGAGACTGGATCATCTTTTACCCCAAATGGGGCTTCTATCAAGTGCAGAATAACCAAGATTCTCTTCTAATCTGTCTCTTCCCCACGGAATGGTTGAGGTTGGCAGGGACCTCTGGAGATCATCTAGTCCAACCCCCTTGCTCAAGCAGGGTCACCTAGAGCGTGTTGCACAGGATTGTGTCCAGGCGGGTTTTGAATATCTCCAGAGAAGGAGACTCCACAACCTCTCTGGGCAACCTGTTCCAGTGCTCTGTCACCCTTGCAGTAAAGTAGTTTTTCCTCATATTCAGATGGAACTTCCTGTGTTTCAGTTTGTGCCCGTTGCCTCTTGTCCTGTCACTGGGCACCACTGAAAAGATCCTCTGGACACCCTCCCTTAAGATATTTGTATACATTGATAAGATCCCCTCTCAGTCTTCTCTTCTCCAGGCTAAACAGGCCCAGCTCTTTCAGCCTCTCCTCATGTGAGAGATGCTCCAGTCCCCTAATCATCTTTGCAGCCCTCCACTGGTCTGTCTCCAGTAGCTCCATGTCTCTCTTGTACTGGGGAGCCCAGAACTGGACCCAGCGCTCCAGATGTGGCCTCGCCAGGGCTGAAGCAGAGGGGAGGATCACCTCCCTCGACCTGCTGGCAACGCTCTTCCTGATGCCCCCCAGGATACCTTTGGCCTTCTTGGCCGCAAGGGCACGTTGCTGTCTTGTGGTTGACTCGTTGTCCCCCAGGACTCCCAGGTCCTTCTCCATGTAGCTGCTTTCCAGCAGGTCAGCCTCCAACATGTCCTGGTGCCTGGGGTTATTCCTCCCCAGGTGCAGGGCCCTGCCCTTGCCTTTGAACTTCATGAGGTTCCTCTCCACCCAACTCTCCAGCCTGTCCAGGTCTCTCTCCCCAGGCTAATAGAATTCCCTTTGGTCCTTTGAAAGTGGAGGAGAAGGAAGAGGTGGAAATCCTCTTGTAAAATAAGGTGAGAAGGTGTTGGTGAGCTACTGAGAGCAGAGATGGCTGACAACGGAACATCTTCATAATGAGTTAAAATGAATTTTCCTGAAAACAGCTTTCACCTGCAGTGTGGCAGCCTTGAAATGGAGCTTTCATTCTGGTGTATGGGAGTTTCTATTGTGTGAATTTGCTATGGGCTGGATTCCCATTTTTTCACTCTACTTTAGACACCGTTACCAATCAGTGTCTGTTCACTGATTTACACTAGACCCTCTAGGATTCCTTTTTCCCTAATGTTGAAATTCTACAAATTTGAAAGTATGTCTAGTGTCACTTTGTAGTATGCAAGTTATTCAGTACTTAAATATTTGTATTTGAAAGATAAAATTTGGATGAATGGTGAGTGGAGACTTGGTCATCACAGCAACATAAAGATGACTTTCCATTTGTAGAGCCAGATCCAAAGTGGCACCAGTGACTAACATTCAGTGTTTCAGTGATGCTAGTGCTGAACAAAACTGTACTCAAACGGCTCTGAGAGAAGCGTGATGGAGTCAGAAACCAGTTTTGTCTATGCCTGGACCAGATATGACTAAAGACTGTAATAATGAAAATCATAGGTTTTCTATAGATATTTTTTATCCATGACCTGAAGGCCTTTTTATCCATCAGTAACCCCGCTTGATGGCTGAAAAATGATGATGAGGAGGATATTTTGCCCAAGGTCACTCAGCAGGTCAGGAAACGATCCACTAAATCACATGCAGCAGCAAGTTAAAATCAGACAGCTGAAGATATCTCATCCAGCTGTCTGCTCTGACTGTCCCAAGATAGCAACTTCCATCAAACAAAATAACTTAGTGGTTTCTGAACTTTATTTGCTCTGGCGTATTAATGTAAAGAGATTATTTTTATTGTGTTGTAATGTGCTGTGCAGAAACTGCAGTGGCTCAGGAGCTGTTTCAAGTGCTATTTAGTCCTGCTTGTCCAGGGTTTAGCTAGATCCATAGAAATAGGTGATTTTCCCCCCCTGCCTTTTGTCACGTCAAAGCCTTGTATTCCAGTTCAGCGTTCTGCCCTCACAGCACAGTAAATGCTGGCAAGATTATCTGATGGTTTCACATAACTGTGTGGTCAAAGATTTTCATACTGATACAGAAGAACGTCAGTGGGAAGCACATGGGATGTGCAGCTTTCTCACGCAGTTTTCTGCTGGTGTTGATCTAATCTCGTTGGTTTAAAAAAAACAAACAAAAAAAATCAATAGTGGTGCTAGAATCTTGCTGACAGCAGCTATGATCATGCCTGTGGCTGTAGCTAATATGTTGGTGTATTCTGTTAACAGTATCTCGGTGAAAGTGGACCGCTCTGCTTCTAGAAAAGGAGCTTTGTCTTGACCCTAGTGCAAAGAAGAAATGCGTTGTCACACCAGTACAGCGCGCTTCTCCCACAAAACACTGCTTCCCTGTGCACAAAGGTCTTACGGCACTTTGAGTAGGTGCCTTGGAGGGAGTTGAAAGATCTGTTTAGTTTGCCTAAGAGGGAAATGTTACTTACTGACCTCGCTGTGGTCTGGAAGCTGCTATATGGAAAGAAGACTTTGATAACAGAAGGCTCTATGTAGCTCAAGGCACAGCAAGGCCTTGTGGTTTCAGGTTGCATTTGTCCGGCTGTACCTGCAAAGGTGAATATTTTGAGCTTTGAGACTCGTCAGTATGTCCAGAGGAGTGCTGCATCTTCTGCTGCAGACTTGTGGTGATGCGGGATTAGTGGGTGAGGTTGCGTGGACTTCTCTAAGCAGGAAAGCAAAGAAGGAGGCTGTAATGATCTTGTCAGGCTTTGAAACTTCTGCATTCGTGAAGACTTCGAAGGCTCTGGTAGCGGTAGCTTATAGTTGGGGAAAAAACCTCAGGCTTTTGCAAGACAGATACAGAGCTGTTTTGTATGTGGTGGTTTAGCTCAGGAATGTGATCTTGCAGTCGGTTCAGTTCGTTCTTCAGCAAGCAGATCCGTCCAGGCAGTGCCTCGAGAGCATGCTGTCAGGCTGCAGCGTGGCCTTTCTCTCGATAGGAAAAACTGAGTAGTGTGGGTTTTTCTTTTGTTTCAGTAAGAAAAGCAACTCCACTGACACTTTATTAGGTCTATTTTTAGTCTGGCCCAAACTGAGTGTTTGGTGACACGGCTCTTGGATTTCTCTCCTTGTTCCCAAGTGACCTGTTGAATTCCAGATGATTCTGCCCAATCGTTAATCACTGCTGAAAGCGTATCCAGGGCTACCTCCTCCGTGAAGATGAATCACCGCTTTAGGATCTGCCTTGCTAGGAAAGGAGTGAGCTCATGTTGGTGAGAGCGCCGGTCTCGGAGGGGTGGTGACGCTGCGGGGAAGTATTTTGTCGTTTTGTGTGAACGTCTAGCAATTGCAATTGCTAATAGCTGCTGCTCACCTCTAAAATCTGCTAGCGACCCAGACTCTGAAAGAGCTGGTCTGTGCAGCGCGATGGCTGCTTGTTTGTCAGCCAGATGGCTTTTCTCCAAGTGGTGTCCTTGATGTATGCCTTTTTTGATAAAATATATTTTGCAACTCAACAAGAGGGCATTATTTAAAAATAAGCGTGGCTTGTCTATGAAATATGCTTGAAATAATGGGCTTATTTGTTGTAGGCCTTTACAGAAGACTTGCAAGATCTGGTGTTAATTATGTTGTACCCAACGAGGCTCCGTATGACTCCGGCCCTGAGCGCGCTGCTAGGCAGCACGGTCGGATAGCAGGCCAGTGGGCGCCTCGACGAAGAGCTTTCCTTCTTTAGTCTCTCTTTGGGGTTTTTCCATCCTGTACCCTTTCTCAACGAACTCTTGACATTATGTGTTACTGAGATACGTAACAAGATTGTTCTTGTTTTCCAGCTGTATTCATTAAATGCCCTTTGACTAGAAAGTTCAGTAGGAAAATCAGAGTGGGTGAATAACACAAAAGGAAAAAACAGAAAAGGAGAATTACTGTGTAGTCGAGAAGGGGCAGATTAAGAGACCTGGATGTCCTTACATGGACTGTCTGTTTTTTTGGAGGGGTTGATCAACTGCTTGATGAATTTAATGAGAGATGTTGATTATCCCATGTATCAGATTAGTCCATGTAAAATACGTGGACATCATTGGCGGGAAAACAAAGAACCAGAATGACTGGTTATTCATAGAATAAAACATTAGCGTTTAAAACTCTCTCCTGTGCAGTACAGACAGGATCCCTTTGCCGTATTTGGGAGGAAATGACTGCAGTGAGGTTTCTGCCCTGATGCAGGCTTCGGCAGCAGCGGATGCACTGGGGATAGGCCTGTGCCTCTGCCGTTCAGTCCATCAGCACAACTGTTACAGTGGCCTTGATGACAGTTATTTTCCTCTTACCCAGTTGAATGGCAGAACCTGTTTTGTAATCAGGCAGATGGAAGGAAAAAAGTTTGAGAGTTTCTGATCAAACACAAAACATCTAATTTCCAAACAACATAACGTAAGCCAGGCATTTGGCATAACAGCAGCGTGAGCCAAGGAGATGTGCCAGCTGCTGCGGAGTGCATTTGACACGGTTTGTGCGCGGGAAGCCGTGCTGTGTTTTGGAAGGAGTTGGTCACTGGGATCCATGGCAGCATGGCCCCCAGAGAAACTAAGTTATGAGGCGGCAGAAAAGGTCCGAGGTGCAAAAAGCAAAGCAGTGTTGGCAGAAAGGAACTGCATTATATACTAGTGTATTATTTCCTAGCGTATGAAAATTCCAGCACGCAGCTCCTGGGAAATTGGAGGGACACTTGTTTGTCTCTCCTTGGACCGCTCTTGTTTCGCTGGACTGGTTGTGAAGTCAACTTCACTGCCTAACCAGCAAGCAATGTCGCATCTGGCATTGTGATCTCCTAAAGATGCTTGGATTGCCTCAACTCTGCCCCAAAATATGACCTGATCAGCCGCCTCCTGGTCACCAAAAGCCGGCTGCTAATTTCAGTGGGCGTTTCCAAAGGTAAGCACGTGTGTGGATGGCTTCCTGTCCAGAGGTGTTGAGGGGTTTTTCCACGGGAATGAAAATCAAACAGGTGCTCAGAAAATGAGGCTGCTTTAAATTAAGTGGGTTGTGTGCCCTTCTACAGAACATCAAATCCCTGAAGTTGAGCTCTAAGAGTCAACAAGAGCTTTCAGCACCTACAGATGACACCTCTGGGTATACAGCAGTGAGAACATAACTCTTAACAAGTGCAAAAGAAATGCAAGGCTCAGAGCAGCTGTTCGCATCTGATCTTTCACATAACTTTTGTGAATATGAAGGAGGCAGTGTCTGGAGGGCACTAGTAGCAAAGAAGACTGAATGATTTAAAATTAAATTAAAAAAAAAAAAAAGCCAGCAGAGCCTGGGAGTTCTGTTCTCCAAATGGTCATCACCTTAGGTATGAAAAGCTGCTTTGTTTTGTAACAGTAACAAGGGATTAGCAACAAAATAATAAAATAATTGCAGACTTGATAAATCAGGTCTGAATTCTTTGCAGTGGTATTTTCACATGAGCATGTATTTACACATCAAAATCAATCTCTTCCTTCTCATGATCAACCCTTTCTTGTCCTGGAAGGTAGCTGGCGTTCAGGCTAATGCACGCAATATACTTGGGACCCAAAGATAACCAGAATAGCAGTGCAGCTTGCCCTGTTCTTGCTTACGTATTACTGTGCATCTTTTTGAAAGAAAGCCTTTCCATCTCCTTTAAATATTAATATCTCTTGTGGCTGTGCTGCAGCCCTGGTTATTAGGGAAGACTTATTATTTCAAATCTGGTCATGCTTCAGATAAAAGCAACCATAAAATTAGGTTGGAGCTACGCTTTGCTGAAAACTTTTGCTTGAGAAGAGTGTTGAGTGCGCAAATGATCTCAGGTGCTGGACAGGAGAGCTTGTGGTGTCGCTTAAGCTGTTCCTCTTAACACACACCACTGGAAAGTCCTTGGCAGCATCGTCCAGACCTGCCTGTCTGTGCCGGAGAGGGAAGGTGAGCCCGGAAGGCTTTCTCTGAAGCTTTGCCATCTGCCAGCTGGGAGCGTGTGAGGTGATGCCGCATCCTTCCCAAAGCGGTTGGGCAGTGCCCTGAGCCCGTGTTGGTCGGGAAGCCTGCACTGTGAAGGGGATGTTGCAGCTGGCCCCTGTGTTTGGGCTTCCCCATGACCCCTGCAAGGGTCCATGTCGTCCAGGGTGCTCTCAACACCCTCTTTGAGGCTGGCTCCACTTAGTCTGTATTAAAGTATGTTTTTTCCATCTCTACTTTCACCTTTATCAAGGATTTCAAGTGCTCTTGGACTGCATCTCTCCTCCTTTCTTCTCACCACCGTTCTCTAATGCCTTTATTGGACCTACTTCAGTCCCCATTGCGGTTAATGGGCAATGTGTTACTGACTTCATGGGGCAGAGCTCTGCCCTTTGATGTGCAGGGCCGGTTTTGAGCACCAGTACTGTAGAAAGTGAAGTAATACAGTAGCCTCACTGTTCAGAAATGGAGCAGAGGAAAATCCTCATCTGCTTGTGAAAGAAGTCAATTTAAATAAGGGATGCTCATGCGGTTACTGATGTAACGTGTGAGGAATTACCTAGGCATCACCATAAAAAGGGGTACACGTTCAGGTCATGGTTATTGGCTCTGAAATGCAAGGGCAGGAGTTTGGGCTTAGTAGGAGCGCTAGCAGCAGTGCATGTCACTTGGCTTGCGTGGGAGGAGGTAATTGATGGTACTAATGAAGATGTAGCAGGACGGTTTAGGATGCTGTGATGATAAATCAGCTGGCGTGTTCCGGTGTCGTGTTTGCATCTGAGTTCCAAGCCAGGTAGCATATCTGCCTCGTTTCTCATGCTGATGCAAGGAAAGTAAATGCAAGGAAAGTAAATGGCAGGTATACAGCAGCTGTTCAAAGAAGATTCCTGTTATTAAGCACCCCTCTGAGTTATTACTCAAAGAAATGCGTTATGGAGATCCTGGTATTTAATCACAAAATCTGTTTATTTGACTGGAGGCCAGGGACTTCAGATTTTTAAATAATGTAAATGCGTGGATAAAGATCACCATGTGGTAACCCTCGCTCGGGATTCATCACATCGTGCAGTCGTTTCTAAGTTATACACATGGAGAATTCCCATATAAGGAAAGGACTGTGCCTTTTCCCCCTCTTCTCTCCTGTTAATAACGTGCTCGTATTACTGTAGTGTGCAGAGAGGAATTCACATGTTTTGAGAGCTTGATTAAAAAAATAATGATTTTGATCCCTTTTTTCCTGGGCCCACCCAATCGTAGGCCTTTCTTTTGGTAATAATACTGGGGTTTTTCGCTATGCCCAGGGCTGGTTGGGTGCTGGAAAGCATCTGTGCAGCCCAGGTGGAGCAGAGGAGCCCAGCGCTGCCGTGCAAAGGCACCTGGCTCCTGCCAAAGGCAGCTGGCAGCACAAGCCCTAAAACTGGGAGAGCTGCTGTTGCATGTTCTCACTGCTCTCGGAGGGAAGGACGCAGTGTGTGTGTCCCCAGCTGTGCTTATCAAAGCAGAAGCTCTCAAAGGTTCTTTCTGTCTGAAATAAATCCCGTTCCTCGCCTCTCGCTGCGGTGTGGGCGCCTCGGCAGCGGGGCGGACGGGCCTCCGTCCATGACGGGCTGCCAGCTGCAACGGGCTCTGCTGCGCGGGATTTACAGTGTCACTGGGAGAAAACGGGTGGAGATGGCGAAGGTCAAGGAAGCAGTAAGGTAATGCTGATCGGTGCAGCAGGCAGTGGTTTCCACGCGCTCGTGGCTAAATCTCTGTCAATGTTTCCATGACCATTACTGCTAAAGGATTTTAGGTAGAGCTTGCTGAAGGATGCTGAGGTAACTGTGTGTGCATTTCCATCGACGTGGTTTTACATTAAGAAGACAAATGTACTACTTGCATCATTAATTTTTATTCTTTTTTCCCTCTTAAATTGAATATTCTTATAGGTAGAAAAGCATTTGTGTTAAGAGCACCTTGCTGGGGACTTATTTCAGTGATGGTAGCTCTCCTTTCTGACTGGGAGCTGTGTAAACCCCTGCCCAGCTCCAGGAAGTGGGGTGGGCTCTGGTTTGCTCTGTGCAGCTCCGGGAACGAAAGCAGCAAGCGTGTCCAAGTCAGGAAATCCCCCGATTCCCTTGCAGATGGCAATGACATGCTGGGTTTTGCCTGCAATGCCGATCAGATTTAGTCACGTTTGCTTGAGACTGAACGAACAGGGAAAGCAGCAGCCCCAAGTGCAGAATTGTGTTTGTATTTACTTGCAACTGCAAGTCGCATCTTGCCCAGGGATCGATAACCAGATCTTGCTGCCGTTAGTCGCACAAGCAGTTTGCAGAGGGCCACCGCAAACCAATCCACCATTAAAACTCTACCCAGTCTTTTTGGAGAACTTGCTTACGGAGTTCTTATACTTAAACTGACTCATTTCACAGGGATGATGTTTCTCTGGAAGCTTAAGTTTTCAGTAAGAGAAGGCCCAGTGATGGATATCCTGGAAATGTAGCCCCAAAGGCCCCCGGACCTTCATGCAGCCGATTTCCTTTGAGTCGCTCCCCCAGTTCCATGCATATTTTTACCAAGCCTCCCGCGAGGGTGAGCTGGTACGTACGTTTATTGTAAGCAGCGCAGCAGTACTGCTGGGATGTGGGAAGCGTTACAATGTGTGATGTTCTCAACTTCCAGTAAAAGTACAACTGAAAAAGTGAATCACAGCTTCCCCTTTGGAGCTCCTCAAGGACTAATGCAGAAAAAACCCTTCAGCCTTCCAGAGCCCCGATACAGAAGAACAGTTTTAGCCAAGAAGAGTGAAGGGAGAAGAAATCCCGCAGCTGCTCCTTAGTCTACTCTACCTGAGCCTGATTCATCAGGGCGTTCAGCTGAGGTTAGTTCAGCACGTTGTCTGTGCACCCGGTTGTGCAAAGCCTTGACTCCCTTGTAAAGCAGCTGAAAGCGTTACGTAGCGCTGTAGGGACAGACCCAACACCTTCCAGTTACTGCTATGAAGCTCATAATCCTGGGGAACTATGTCCATTAGCTGTAGCTGCTTCTAGACGTGGTTGGGTCCTGGAGGCCAGTGTCCCTATCAGAGTACTAAAGATCACCCTTTCAATCCCTGCCTTAGCCGTAATGTCAGCAGGGATGGATAGTGCTCAGGGGACGGGTGGTAGGTTAAAGCCACCACCCCTAGAGGTGACTGAACGGGTTGGGGTGAAGCACGGTGAAATGGCTGTTCCTTGGCCCTTTGCACAGCTGTTGTCCTGCTCACACCTGTTCTGCGGTACAGTCGCAGATGGCTGCGGCCCAGGCTCAGTCTGGCGTTTTGCCCAAATACTAAATGTTAGTTTAAGGGGATGGAGAAATTAAAAATTCAGTAAGACCCAGGAATTCTTGCAACTTAAAAGTAGCTCTATAAATGTAGAGAGCAAGACTTCCAGATTATTACCAGGTGAGAAAACACTTTGGGAAAATACGTGCCCATATGCAAGTAATCTTTTGAGAGTGACGTTGGATCTTTTAGAAAACAAATTGTGGGATAAAAGGCGTCTGCAATTTTTTTCTTTTTAATTATGTTGTCTTAATGGGTCTGTTCCCAAAAAGCCACATGTTGAAGGCCTGGCACGAACCCAGGTTAGGTTATTTTCTTAGTATTGTCCTAGCAGCCATTAAAATAGAGCATTGTTAATGCAAGGTAATGATTTCCACGTAGCTGACTTTAATTCCCTACAACATAATACAGCACATCTGAAAACACTTTCCCCATCCTTGAGGCGTAAATTAAACTGCTTGGAATAGTCAAGTGCGATGTCTGATCTCTTCCCCGTTACGTTAGGAAAGTGTGATTATTTTTTGCTGTTGCCCAAGCACAAAGATGTGCTCGTGTCAGTAGGCACGACGCTGCTTCCAGGGAGGCGTGGGGTGGCCGTGCTGGCCCCAGCGGTCCTTCCCTGCGGCTCCGGGGCTTGCAGCAGACCTGCAACGGATCCCTCCCTCTGTCTGTCTTGCCAGGGCTGCGGACACGTGCCGGAGTTACTGCGGTGTATGAATGAGGGTGCGAATTTCAGACATCAGCTCCTGGGCAGCAGCTGCCCATATACTCTTACTGTCAGGCAGAGGACCTCTTAATTACTTCTGCTGCCTAGCATTGGGCTGCTTGGGTGGAGAGGAGGCAGGCTGTCTGTCTGCGCGTGCATGCTCACCAAACTTCAGGTGATGTTGATTTATTTCTCCTTGGTCAGGCTCTTTCTCCCAGTCCCCTCTGCTTTGCAGGATGTCTTACGAAAACGCAGAATGGAACCTAAATTCTGCTGTATCCGTTTAATTTTAGAGTAGTTCAGCTGGAAGCTGTGTAGCTGGGGTCAGTCCGGCTCTGTTCGGGCCATTCTGTACTGTGATTTGGTGGAAGCAGTAAAAGGCTGCATCTTGCTTGTGCTGAAATGAAAGTTTTTGGTAGGTCCGAAGAACGGCTATTGAAAGAGGGCCTTTGAGCTTAATCATTAAAAGCACTAACTATGAATGGGTTCCTACATGCAAACTTGGCTTAAAATGTGACCATGCCTTTCATAAAATAGGAAGAAGTCTGTAATGATTTTGGAAAACAAGTCTAGCTGTTTTCTGGTACCGTGTGATCCCGTTGTCAGGGGAATGGCAAACTGGGAAACTTTAACTTGGAAGTGTTGGCTCTTACTGATGACTGAATGCCTTAGCTTAACGCGGGGGAATTCATTGTTGCTCATTGTTTTAATCTTCCAGAATCAAAATCATTTTATGAATCTTTCCTTTCTTATTTACTGGCAAATTGAAATCTTTAGGGATTCTTTTAAACTGTATTTGGCACATGGTCTCCAGAGCAGCTCAGACCCAGAACGTCGGAGCTGTCTGACTCTCCTCGACAGTGTGAACAAACACCAGGCTAATTCGGTGCAAGAGGAAAAAGTACAGAAATAATGATGATGATCTCTGCCAATGTAATTAGGCGTCTTCATTGTTCTGGACCTCCAGATGAAATTCTTAACGTGGAAGTAATATACGCAGCGCTAGATCAGGGCAAAAATCAGGTTAGATTTGTTAGGAATGGTGCCATTTCTGGGAAGATCAGTTTCCTTTGTTCTGATTTAAAAAACAAACAAAAAGTTTGAAAGGCAAACTTAAAAAGTAGAGCCCTAGCCAAAAATCAAATAATTACAGTAAAGATAGCTTTATCAGAACAAGACATCTTGCTATGAAAGATGAGTTCTTCCATGTTGAAAAGCCATGATTGTCATTGAAAAGGCTACGATCATAGTAGCAAATAATGATTTGGAAAAATAGAAGCACAAATCTTCAAGGTCCAAAGCGCATTAAACCCAGTGAGAGTCTTTAGTTTTAATGGGTTTTGGATCAGACCCTAATTTGTGAGGGTTTATACGTTGACTGGCTTAAATGCAGAATACCGGAGGTAAAAATTCCCATCAGAGATTCCTGGGTTAAAACTGTGCCCCCCCCCCCAACACACGCACACTTGGAGTCTGCAGATAATTAAACCGCAGTTGAATGTGGTATGTGTCGGGGCCAGAGTCCAAAGAACGGATCCTTGGCCGTGACAAGTGACCTCTACCTGGTAGAAGAAGAGCTCATTGTATTTTCCTGAAGTGGCATACATGTAGCTTCTGAGATTAAACACAATAGTTTGTGTTCTGTGTTTTGAGCTTTTGATTTCACTCTTCTACCTCAAGGCAATTGAGAAATAGTGGAGATTCCCTCCAATGGAAGTGTGTGGTCCAAAAACTAAGTCGTTGGACGATGGCAGCCCCTCTGGCAGAAGGGCATGTCCTCGGAAAGCTTCCCCGCCGGCACTGCCTCCCAAAGGAAGGCTGAGCTCCCGCGGTCTCCGTTCTGCCGCAGCCCCCAGGGAGCAGGGATGCAGGGAGCAGTCGCTTTCTAGGTAGGCAGAGCTCAAAGCAGGCCTGAGATTGCTTTTGTTTTTACCAGGAGCTGAACAAACTTGTCCTGACTCCAGGACTAGAGGAGTGCAAAGCTCAGAGGCTGGTCCTCTCATTTTGAGAGAGTTTCAGTTTTCTAGCATGCTTGTTCATGGAGCAAAAGCCCTTTTGTTTTTAGAAATGCACTGTTTTGTGCATTCAGAGACAGCAGCATGCAATGGGAGACTGGAAGGCTGTTTTTCCATGCAGGAATAGTTCTCGTGTTCCCAAAGCTAAAACAATCTTGCCATTTTATTAACAAATGCATTGCTCTGCTCCATGTAGCATTTGATCTGTTGCAGGTTCTCTGGGGTCCACAGGCTCAGCAAGGAAGAAGGGTAGGTGATGCTGAGCTTCAGCCTAAGTCACATAAGTTTATTCCCAGCTTGACAAGAGTTCCTCAGTAGCTCTGATAAAACTCTAGATCTCTGTGTGTAGAAATGCGTGTGTATGTGTCTGTTAGACCTTGCATAGGCCCCTGCAATTCCCTCTATTCACTGGAAATCAAAGGGCAAGTCTGATGAAAGCAGCAAATGGGAGAAGCAGAACCTACGTGCCCTAAGCATTGAAGAGAACAGATGTACGTTAGTGATCTAATCCCAACTGTACGTTGAGACACCTCTGTGGAAAAAAGTGCTCAGGCACACAGAAACTTTGGGCAATGGCAGCATCCTGTTCCTGCTTGGCGGGACCGAGGATGCATTTGTGAATGGAAACTATCTCAGTGCTCGCTGTGTCCAGCACCTGCGTTGAAAGGGCCAAGACCGACTTGTGTGGGGTGGCATAAGCTCTCTTGCTGAAAGGCATTTATACAAATCCTTCTGTGCTCCAGGTTATAGTTCCTGCTAGGGAATATGTTTTTTGAAAAGAAAAGAAATTGTTCTTTTTCCTCCTTTCAAGTAAACTCCATTTAAATGTCTTTAATTTCCCATTATAGAGCTGAAGGGAAGACCTGGTCACCTCCCGTTCTAGAAGATGGAAAGGCACAAGCTTACCGGATCAACATAGAGCCAGAACCGCAGGTATGGAAGCGGCAACTCTGCATATAGATTTTCTTTCAGCTCAGTTTTCTGGGGGGAGGGCATCCGTATCTAAAACCCGGAAAGCACTCTGCTGTGCCCCACAGTCCTTGCAAAGGTAAAACAATGTCTATTGTGTTGTTTTAAAACTTCCCATTTATTAGGCTTTTGTAAAGAGTAACTTTTCTGTGCAGGTTTTGCTCTGCTTTCCTTGGGCTTTGCATTTTCATGCTCATTTTAAGGCCCAGGCCTCTTTGCTGACACAAATATTCTTGTGGTGAATTAGACCAGAGAACCAATCTGGATTTAAACCCATCTCTTTAAGCCTGCTCCACCCAAGCTCGATTTTTGCCTGGCTCAACTTGCAGCTTACCTGCATGAATGTTCATGATGGTATGAAGGAAGAACTGGCAGCTTGGGAGTGGAAACGGAAAACTGAGGCAGAGAGAGGACATCGGTGCCAGCACATGCCAGCTCACAGTGACGGAAACTGTCCTGCGGCAGCTGGCAGGAGGAAGCTGCCCAGCTCTGCTAGCTGGGGCTCAGTATTAAGCATCATCCTGGCAGACCCTCCTGAGGGGCAGGGGAACGAGCCTGTGGTCAGCGTTGATGGACCCTTAGGAGACCTCCTCACTGGCACTGCCCAAGGTCTGGCCTGCTTGGAGCACAGCAAGTCCACGGTCTGTTTGCACCCGCCTCAGGAGACCTGCCCTCGGTCTCTCCTCTCTTTCCAGAGTTCACCACACCCCTCTAATCCTGCAGAGGTGATTCATTTTATGTCATGGTGGTGTGTGGGATACTTTTTAATGCCTTTGCTTCTTTTCTGTCTTACTCCTTTCTCTTCCTCTCTCTGTTTTGCAGCTTGTCTCTTCCCTTTATCTTCAGCTCTTTTCCCTAGAGCCCTCCTGCCAGTATTTTACGTCTTCGGTCTGCCGCACCTTCCTGTATCTCCTAGCCCCTCACCTCAAGGTTTCGAAGGGTCAGTATGGACAGCACTGTTGTGAATAAATCTCCATCTTTCATATCCATCTCTGACTCATAGTTTCTTAGCAAATTCAGAGGTTACAGAGGTGCTCTTAATTCTCCTTTGGCTCCTCAAAGGCAAAAGGAACATTTTTCTCACTCCTTCCTCTTTCTCATCTCTGTTATCTGACTGTTGGGGTTTTTGAGTGTCCTGGCCTGTGACATCTGCCGTAGAGGTATTTGGGGAATGAGGAGGAGAGCAGGAGGAGATGAGCCAGACGGGAAGCTCCTGCGACGTCGCCCCTCTGGATCGGAGCCGGGTTGACACAAGGACTGCAGGTTTTCACAGGGCCTGCAAGGCGGTGGATAGCAGGGCTGGCAGCAGGCAAGGCTTGGCCCCGTTCTCACTGCTGCAACTGGGCAAACCCTTCCACCAGCAGCAGCGGGGACACTGGAGCTGCCTGCCCTGCTTCGGTGCATGGCTAGTTCACTCCAGAATTAATGTAAAAGTTACAAAGGTGGAAGAAGCAGGTATGTTAAAGAGGAACAGTATTTGTTTTGCTTCCCTTCAGTGAAGAATGAGGAAACGGTGCTGAGAACAGAAAAGTTACCACATGGTGAGAGTGACTGCTGGGAGGACTGGGGTGAGATGTTATAAAAACTACAAAGAACTGATCAATATAGTCATGCTCTCTTGAGTCTGGCCATCGCAGCCAGATGTGACAGGTCAATCAATGGAGTTCTCTGATATTTTGCATTCCCACACTGTTTGTGAAAATGGGCAGCAAACAGAGGTGAGAGCTGTTGTAAGTGCTGTAGTCCTTTAACTTGCAGAACAGCTGTGCCGGCAGATCAGTCCCATTATTAGACACAAGAGACTCACAGATCTGCTTGTCTTTCCTGCACTAATTGAAAATGCAGAGTGATCTATGCACTTTGGCTTTGAATTCTGGCCATGTTTGCTTCATTAATCAATTACAGCAATCTTTTCTGACAGATTTTTTTAATAGACTTTGTGCCCAAAACTTTGTGAATAATATTAAATAAGGAACAAATGTGCAGCAGTTTCACTGCCAGACACAACATTTCTGAGGTTTAAAGCAGATTGGATTTGAATCGTACTATTAATATATGTTACATATGGATCTTTTTAAAAATTAGACAATTACATGGTGTATAATGATGGGGTAGGAATATATTTTCCTGAATCCAGACCTACACTAAATATGTCTAAATCTGTAAAATACTCAGCAAGTAAAAAGAGAAACATTTGTGGCAAGGCATTAAAAGAGGAACAGGAATAAACAGGTAAAAAGAAGTACTCCCCTTAACCAGGCAGAAAATCCGGTTTCCTACATCCTCTTGCTTAATGACCTTCTGTGTCCCCCCGAAAGGAGGTGAGTCAGGTACCCCACTTAGCGTTAGAGTATTTTTGCCATGGGTGCACCCTAGATGCATATGTCAACTCTTTGCCTTCCCAAAACAGACTGTGATATGAGGCATGGTTCAGATTTTGGAATAATGGACCGATATTGTGTGTGCTTGCTAACTGCCTGGGACCTGTGCCAGCAGTTGCCCTAATCCCTGATTTTTTGCAGACTTCCTCTGAGCTGTATGATGCTGAGGGTGCCCATAAGCACCCGGGAAGGCAGACCCTTGCAGCGGGCACGTGGTCCCCGCGGAGCAAAGGCGGTGCTCGTGGCTGGATGCTTGGGAGGGTGCTGCTGTAAGGCCTGTGGCTGACCTGCGTAGTGTTAAAATGTTAAAATTCAGTCCCTGTAGCAAAGGCACTTATTAGATTACGAGAAAGAAAAGATTCATTATAAAGTAATGGTTTGGCTCGAAATGTGTAACCTTTAGGTGCACTTCCTCGCATCTGGAAAAAAGTAATCTGCTCTGAAACACAAGGGGGGAAAAAGCGCTGCTGGAAGCCGGCCCGGGAATCACAGAAATAGATTTGGGGCTATCCTTGAAAAGGTTTTGCGATTTTTACCCCAAGTGGCCTTCCCAGTAATGTGGAGCACATGTGCATTTCCTTCCTTCAAGGTTTTACTCTCAACTTCTACGTTGTCCTGTGCAAAGGTATCTTGAAAGTCTTTTGACTTCTGACAACCGTAATTGTAGTTGGGTAAAAAAGGTGTTTAAAAAAAAACAGTGGAGAGAAAAACAAATTCTTAGAAGTCTTTTTATCTCCACTGGTGCTAGAGTGCCTCTGCCCCGAGATGTGTGAACACCCCAGCAGAGTGACTAAATCCCCGTGGTTACTTCTCTTTGCTTGTGACTGTGCAGGAAAGCATGTGCCCCAGGATCATTTTTATTTATTATTTTGGTAACATCTCTATCTTGAAGGCAATGAGGTTTGCAGTTATTCTCATCTTTTGTGCAAGAGAGCTTGGCAGCTAAAAACAGGCCTAAAAACGGAGATCTTTATTAATAATTATTCTATGATGTTTTGTCAGCTGAGCTTTTCTGGAAAGAAAAAAAAAAACACATAGTCAAAGAGACCAAGAAAGTAATCAATCCTCCTTATTAAAACTTTGATTAATCCCGTGACTGCAGGGAATAACTGTCATCAAAACTGAAGAACCCAGAAGTTAAGAGGTAGCTTGTTGCTTACAATTAGCAGAAACGACATTAATCAAAATACTAGCGAGCTACGTTAATGAACTGTCTGGGTTTTTTTAAATATTGGTTGGTTATCAGAGCGTACAAGTCTATATTTAATAGTGAGGATCTGTAGAGAGGGACTCAAATTCGGTGACCTTCCAACTTATAAGTTATTGAGGGGCTACATGTTTGCCACAAACCAAACTCTGGATGATGCTTGTGCTGCGCAGGCGTCTCGCAGAGGTGGTTTTGTGCTCTTCGAGCAGTGAAGTCCTGCCTGCCATCGATGGCTCAGCGTGACCTCGCTGCTCGCTGCTCTGCCTCGCTGGCCTGGCTTTGCCGTCTGTCCCGTTTGCCCCATTTCTGGTGTCACCGCATGCATGTGCGATACTGGCCCTTCTCTAGCAGATGGTGGAAGTGGGAAGTGCCAGCAGCGTTGTATGAAACAAAGAGATTAGTTTCTGGAAATTCCACTGTATTTAGTTTCTTGTAGCGCTAGCATCTAGTCAAAATACAGCCATATGGTGCTAATAAAAGAATAGGATGTTTGTTTTCTTGACCACTCTCACACTGTTAAAATTGACAGCTTGCTGGCACAGTGGAGATTGGAAACTGGTGTTTCAGACTGTGAGGTCGCACTCTGTCCTTGCTAATTGATAGTAGACTCAAATGTATGGATGTGAGAGTAATTGCAGCAAAAATTGAGTTGGCAGCACATAGCTGAGGTTGGAATAAGTTGCAAATCCTTGCAAACCTGGGCGCGCAGGGAGAGTCTGCTGGCCGAGGTGAAAGGCTGGGACTTCCTCGCCTGTCTGTGGCTATCTGATAGCATCTAGGGAGGCAGAGGCGCTTCTAAAGGATGGTTAGTCACCCAGATCCCAGTGAGAGTGTCGTAAAAGCGCTGCAGAGCTTGCAGAATCTGGCTGACGTCGTTCTCCCCGGAGGGGACGAGGCCCGTGGGTGGTGGTTGAACCTGGAGGATGCTCTTGGTCTGCTCGCCTTGATCTCTCTCACGCTGTGACTCATGAGTAGTCGCTTTCCAAGCCTTGATTTAGATGTAAGCTTTGAACAATGGGGAATAAAACCCAGCCTTTCCATAGAAGGCAGCATTTTCCTGTTCATCACTTAAATGCTGTCTATAATGTCTATGTTATTTTGTGCTTGACAACAAATTCTCAGTCCAGAGATGCTCACGTTATTTTGCGCCGTGAGTACAGTCAGGTGCAAGGCATGAAGTTTGCTGCATGGGAAAAAAATTGAGATAGAGAGGACAGGAGCAACTGGGGCAAATTTGCATCTGCTGTAACTGTTGAAGCAGCTTGAACTAGATAATGCAAGAAATTGCATGCCTGGCTGATGCTGTAGAGGTACCCAGAGATGCTTCCTTACAAGTACTGTCATTAGAAGGGCTCAAGTCTCTATAGTTGCCAGAATAGTGTTGTGCTTGCGGGAAGGGTAGCACCGACTACCCAAGCATCAGTTACCAGGTTGCATTTTCTGCATTACTGTTTACTGCAATAGATGATATTTATAAAGTAAGCCACTTTACCTAAGCTATGATATTTTTGAGCTGCAGAAGCATTGTTAGATTTCTGTTAGCCAGCTTAGATATCAGACTGCTGTCACATTCATGCAAATAAATGAAATGCAGTTATATTTGGCTTTCTAAGAGATGGTGGCTTAAAATTTTGCACAGTAGGCTTTTGCTTTGTTGTCCAGTCCTGTTTTTCTTGCAGTAATTGTTTTCTGTTGGCTTCAAAACTCTTCTTTCTTAACCTTTCTCTTATCTAGACTTTGCCTCTGCTGCTCTTTACCAACACTCGGCATTCCACGTAAAGAGCAGCCCCGTGTTCCCGTATAGATAAGATTTTCATAGGTGATACTTAGCTGCAGCTAGGCTGAGACTTGTGCAATGCGGTGATGGCCTGCTGAGAAAGACCTGCCTCATTCAGGAGAGCGGGTCTCTTGTGTCACTTTACTCCCATCGGGGATCGGTCTTGCCTGAGACCTGCGAGAGCTTTGTGGTTTAGCCTGACGCTGCAAATATTGAGTCCCAGATTGATTCAGCATTGCTACTATTCCTCCATACCTGCAAAATGATAGCCGACGTGATGGAGGGATCGTAAACTTGGACTTTGGAGATAGCTCTGGGCATGCACCAGTATAATTAATGATGTAGTGTGGCTTAAATAGTTCCACGTAGCGAAGACTCTTCCAGTGATTAGCTTTTTTGTAGCCTAAGAAAGCCATGAGACTGAGCTGTATCTACTCTGTGACAGCACAAACAGTCTTTACTGATACTTTAAAGCACTAGTATAGCTTTAAAAATGTTTTAAATATTCTCATATTCGTTTTTTTGGTCTCAGTAGATTTTTTTCATTATATATCTTTCTTACTGAGGTTGAATTGCTTTTCATTTGATTAATCAGCTTAGAGTATTGCTTTAAAATCTTAATGGGTTGGTGTTGTGCAGGAAGTTTCCACATACATATTTGCAAAAGACTTGATAGTGTAGACCATACTTGTATTTGTAAATCGGGGGTTAAAGCCCTGTCTGATGAAGAGATGGAATTTCCTTTCTTAAGGTGACCTTCCTTCTTTCACTGAAAAAAAATGCAGGATTTGGGTGATGTCTGCTTATGGGAAAAACTTCATCAGAAATGCAGGCTATCACACAAAACAAGCCCTCGCTTCCTTGGAGCTCAAGCATAATTTAGTGAATCTCAGGGCAGAAGGAAGGGGGAAAATGTCGGTTTCATACTTTTGGGAAAACAAAGGATGAGATAATGCCCTGGCACTGCACTCGATTCCCAGTCGCCTGGGAACTCCCAGCTTGTTGTTTGAGGACTGATTTAATAGTAGAAACATGCTGAAGCCTGACAGCCACTGTAATTCAAGTCAACCACAGACTGGAGTTATTTAGGCAGCATTTCACATTCAAATATCATGGCTTTAAACACAACCAAAATTTGCTGATCTAATTTACCAGGTGAAGAGGTTACACACAAGTTGGTATGCACTTGGGGTTTTTTCTTCTGATGTAATATTGAAGTGTATGAAAGCAAAGGAATTTTCCCCGTACCTTGGTGATGTGTTGAACTCCTGTAGCTGTAAGAGCTATAACCTTTTAGGTAAAATCCTCTTATGTACCTCTTATATAAATCAGCATCTTTAAGTGAGCTTCAGTAATCCTAGTATATATGAGAGAAAAAAAAGAGCAACTTAAGGATGAAGGAAAAACTTGGAATGGAAACTTCAAAATGGCATTTTCTTCTGTCCAGCAAAGTTAAACTGTTTGCTCTCCTAGGACCTATACGAAAATAGTAAGAATGTGGGTTGATCCAGGACAAAATAGAAAATCTCGTTGGATAAAGAGCTAGCATAGACATATGCCATATTATTTTACTTGATAACATCAATCTCAATTCTGACATTGTTAACACAGGTAAGAAAACTGCATACCTGAGTGTTTAGAAATGCAGTATGTTTTGTGAAAGCGCATGTGCATTTTAGTGTCTCTTATCAGTCAAATTCCCAGGGGAAAAGTAACTTCCATTTTATTTTTCCTCGTTGCTCGCTTAAAACGAATGAATTGCTCTTTGCAATCATTTGTTATCATTTCAACATATTTATGTGTTACTGAGCAACCAATATGTTAGGTAAATAATTCTGAACACAGTGAGATCCTGTGACTTTTCCACAGGGGAAATATTTGCATGAAAAGCTGTGGGCATCACCAACTGCTGTTATGAAACGTTGAGTCATTTGGAAGAGTGCTTGAACAGAAGCTTGTCTGTTAATGCAGCATAATTTGTCCAGACTCCCGGATGCAAATGTTATGACCTTCTGGAGTGAGCGTGTGAGATGGAGCCTTGCAGAGCGCGTTTCGGCGGAGTTCAGTGCACCGGGGAATTCTCCCGGGGGGCTCCCGGGCCGATTGCAAGCAGCGAATTGGCACAGGCACCGAGTCCTCCCCCCGCCTGGGACCGGAGCAAAGGGACTGGGACGGGGTGGGCCAGCAGCTGCAGAAGCTCTGTTTTAAGGTGGATAAATGGCAAACAGGGTGTGGAGAGCGAGCCCTGGCTGGGTGGCACAGGCGGAGCTGTGGAGGCTGCCTCCCCGCTGTGCTCCCTTGCAGCAGATGACTTGGATGTTATCCCGAGGCATTGCCAGGACTTGTTTGCTAGCAGGAAAGCCTGAGACGTGTTTTTGACTTCTTTGCTAATTAATATAAGCTGAAGGTTGGGCCCTTTCAAAATGAAACCCCAAGATACTATCCTGTTACTTCTGTTGTGTTTCCATACGTAGTTTACCCTAACTTTACCAAAAGAGACCTTCAGGTGAGCCATGCCGATGAAGTAAACATCTTTTGGTTTTAAACGTGGTATTTTGGCGGTCTGAAGCTTTGCTTGTTGCCAGTGATTCTTCTTTGTGTCGGTAGCTGCTCGTAGTGGTTACGCAAAGGGAATCGGAAAGTGTGATACAAGAACAGCTGGATGTGGTTCGGCTGTTCCCATGACTGGTAGTAAAGGAGAATGACAACAAAATAAAAATCATGAAATTGTCCATGTTAGTCTCAAACTCCCTAGGTTTGTGCTTTAAGTAGAACACAAGATAGTGAAGAAAGTGATTGAATGGGAGCAAAAATGACTTTCTGCGCCCTGCTGTCCTCCCCTCCCCTCCCTCCCTTTGGGGCAAAGGCGGGGTGAGGAATAAATGGCTGACTTTTGAAGATGGGTTAAACTGGAGGCCTGTGATTTGAGGTCAGCAGACAACTTCCTGTATCGCATGAAAATAAAAATGTATTTGTGCACTAAACCCAGGAGGTGAAAGTATCTTCATTAATCTGGCCACAAAAGGTCGGTCAGGCGATGCTGCAAGGGGAACCATGAAGTGCTCCCTTGGCAGGGGAGGCGGCAGGTAGGAGGCCAGCGTAGGTACTTTGGGGTGGGGGAAATGCTTTTCTCTAGTGTGGACTTTGTGTGTTCACAGGGACGTCGATCAAACACGCCGAACAGCGCTTGTGAAATGTGCGGTTCTTGGCGTGAGTAACTCGAGGTTGAAAGTTGGCACAAGTGCGAGGCTAATTGCCTGCATGGAGAAATGGTCTCTTGCGTTGTAGTTGCCCGCTTCCGAGTTAGAGCAGCGTGAATATAGGGCTCTGAAAAGTTTTGAAGCAGCAGTAAAATCCTTTCTAGCGTAGCTCTGCTGCTGCTGGGAGTCGGGACCTGGTGCGGGATGGAGGGGCTCCCAGCACGGTTTCCATCAGCAGCAAGTTGCTAGTGGGTCTGGCTGGGTGGTGGTTTGGATTCTGTTACCTTCTCTGCTTCAGCTCGTTAGAGGATCATCTACCTTTGCTCTCCAGTGTTACCATCTTGCAAAAATACCTCGAAGTTTCATTGGTATTTATTTCCTGTTAATGACTGCTAAGTTTTCTCATGCAGGTAGAAATTAAATATTGTTTATATGATACTCAAATTTTCCTTTATTCTTAGGTCTCTTCACCTAGTCTTCACCAGAATGTTAGTTCTGCCTACATATGCAATTACTTGGGTCTGAAGCTGTCTTAGGAATATGAGAGAGAAAATATTTAGGCATAGCCTGAGCCTTGCCACAGTTTATTGGGTAACTACAATGCAGTAGTTACTTTTACGTCCAAATGTTTTTATGGTGCCTGTGAAAAAGAGCTTTGTCCAAAGAGCTTTGTGTGCAGAGGTTTGGTATTTTAAAAACGTAGCAAATTTCTCCTATGCCTTCCAGTTCAGCAGAGCATATGATCCCCGGTTATCTTGCTTTCATAAAAGCTGTACTAGAACAGATACATTTGTACAAAGCCTCCTCTGTCTGCTTGTTAAACACATCCTTGCACCCTTGATATTAAAAACATGACCTCTGCGTTGAAACAGGCAGGATAAATGGAAACACATTTTAATCATTCTTGCCTTTCTTGGGTAACTGTTTCATCGCTTTGGGTTTCGGGTGTCGATAGCGTGATAGGCGCTCCACCGAGGGACGAGCGGGGAAGGGCGAGATGGAGCTGATACGGTGTTGGCACTCGGCTGTGAGCCACGACATCTGTAACTGTCTGTGCCTGGGTTTTGTTTGTTTTACCAAATGATTTACCAAATTAGGGTACGAGAGGATTTTCTTTTCTAGAATACATGGTCAAGATCGGCCAGTAGTTTCACTGTGCCCTACCTCTCACCTGTGTTAATGTTCTTTATTATGGCTAGGTAGCAAAATTGCCCTTTTTTAGTTGAGAGATTGTTCCTTGGTTGGATGACTGCTGTTCTTCGGTATATTGTATAATGCAGCGCAGCTGCATGTGTTCGTATAAAGCTGGAATTATTTTCCCAGCTTGCCATAAAATGGCACTTTTGTTAATAGTATCTCACTTTGAAATTGCAGAGCTTCCTCCCATCAGAGCACTCTTAGAAAAGGGTGTAGATATCCTACTCCTCCCCTCTGAACAATGCCGAAAGTTAGGAAATTCCCAACATCTTTCCATGTTGGCCCATCCCTTACAAATGGCTTAGAAACTTCCCCGTCCCTGTAAATGCATTTCAGGTGACTCTTTTGAAGGTTGCTATAATCCTGTCAAAAATGACATATCCCTTAACTCTGATAGCAAATAGTTTAGCTTGTGCCTCACCAGTGCTTTCACCTCTAATTTTGAGTTCGCTCGTGTAGTAAGAAACAGCCTTTGCCGCGCAGCCCCGCTGTCTGCCGCGCAGCCCGGCCGGGCAGGAAGGTGAGACCGGCCCCGGGTTGCTGCTTCGAAGGGCAGGTGATATTTTACTGCAACCCCCGGCTTCTGGACTCGTTTATTTAGTTACTCGGGAAAAATAAAGCGAGGCTGCTTTATGTAAATGCAGGCATATTTTGTCTGTGGAAATAGGGTTTTGTGGTAGGAAATTCACATTTGACAGTGAGACTCTGAGACTCATCTCAGCCCTGCTCCCCAATAGCAAAACAGTGAAAACTTTCATGTAATGCTTTGTCTGGTGACTTGCAGGAGCTTTAGCAGAAATTGCAGGATGAAATACAGAAATATATATTTTTTTTCCATAAACTTAAGAAAAGCTCTCTGGCTATTAGAAACAAGTTCGGCATTCAGCCCGTACCCAGAGCTGCTGCTGGCGGCTGCGGAGGAGGTGGGAGATGGAGCTGGGACATGTTCCTGAGCACGGGCAGCACGTTGGCGTGGTCTGTGCGTTCAGCCTAGGTTCTTCGGTCCCCTGCGTCCCCCCTTTCAAGCTTCTCTCCTTGCACTGCTTCAGCTACATTATTCACTCTCCACTTTGATTTGAGCTCCTTAAATCAATAAGAATGACCTTCATGCGCCAGAGGGGTTGGAGAAAAGCAGCTGTGCTTAATGGAATGAGCTGGAGAATCGATCCGGTTCCTGTGGCCAGTGTCCACAGTGCAAAACTGTTATTTGCATTAAAGTGAAAACAAGGCTGTCCATCCCATACTGCCGCTGTGCATTAATAATCAGATTTCCATTTTCGGGACTCTCAAACCAGTTTGGGGAAGGGATTGCTATATTGTATGCCTGCCTTCTGTGCTGGGGTTGAATTTCAATCTTGAGGGTGTCAGGATATGCTAGTGTAGGTCTTTGAATTTAATTGCTTGTCAAATTTGCATGAAAGGGGAATTGTAGCCATGAAGCCAGGAGAATTTCACCAGGAAAAAGTCCTCTGCCAGGAGAGATCAGAATCAGGTCATCACGGTTTGACTGTACCCTCTGGTTCAGGAGGGAAGCCAGCCACATGAAGAAATTGTATGGCCAATTATTTTTTTAAAACAAAGGTATCTCTTTCTCTTTCTGCCAGTTCTGACCTATTACATTGTTTCCCAGCATCCAGAGCTGTAGGTAGCCGGCTGTGCGAGGCGCTGATAAGAGACTGGAGGATGCAGCCAGCCCGTCTGTAGGCGTTGCCGTTGTTGGACTGCAGGCACGGTGCAGTCAGTCTCCAACTGGTTTTCAGCTTTGCAGGAACCGTGTGGGCTTTTTGCTGAGCTGATCTTCCCACGCGTGTAGTTACTCGGGCAGATTGTCGGGTCCAGCACTGCTGAGCTGTGCCAGGGGCTGGCACGAAGCTCCCACGAAGCCGGCGTAGCCAGCCCGGGAGGGACCGGCAGCAGCGGATGGTGGCTCTTCTCTGGAACGAGCGTGGCGGTCCTTTCCCTGCTACCTTAGGGAGCATCACCAACCTTGGTGTTTTGTGGTTTTGGGGGCCTGTAGCTAGTTTTTCCATGCTACAGGTTACCCAGCCCCAGTTTCAGCCCTTTATCAGTTGCATTTGCCTTCAGGCGCTGGCCGTAGCCCTGCCTGCAGCTCAGCCCTGCACTCGTCCAGAGCCGCTTTGCGGTACCTTTTGCACTGTCTCTTCTTCAGCTCCCGTGGTGGCCCGGCATGGTGTAGAGCCAGCTCTGCCGCAGCCTGAGCCTCCTCTTCCCTTGCTCCTCCCTGCCCAGAGGCAGTCACAAATTCCCTTCCGCTGCCGGGGAGCTTGGGCTCCGCTCGCCTGCGTCTGCCTGCAGCCGGCAGAGCAGGGGCACGGTGGAAGCAAAGCTCTGGAAAGGGTTTGGAAAGCGGCTAATGAATCCCCTTCCTTTCCTTGGGAAGGGTCAGGGCTATCTGATCTGTCTTAGGCTGTGCCTTACATCTAAAGCCTTTCTAAGGAGCAGGTTGGTCTTAGCTGAATTTGTTTGGGTTTTCTTTATAGCCAGAATACCACTGGGAACAGAACCAGGTATCCCGAGCCCCGCTTCGGTGCTGTATCAGCCGTCCCCATAAAGGGTCTCGCTCGAGGCATGCTTTCCTGGAGGCTGAAGATGTCACCTTACCTTTTTTCCCATGCAATAGAGCATCTGCTTCCTTATCCTTAGTGTTACAGTGCTAATCGTGACAGCAGTGAGCTGCTGTGACTGTAGTTGTGTAGTGTCGGTCGATACTGCGTGTGTGTGCGGGTGTAGGCATGTACCTGCAGGCACCCTGATCAGCAGCTCTCAATACCTTATCCTGGTTGCCCAGAGAATCGGCTTTGCCCTCTCATCCATGCTACGCAGTTGAGAAACTGCTGCCAGGGACGTGTCTTTTAGCCATATATTGCAGAGCCTGGGTCAGAAATGCTTGCCGTCTCTCTGTGGATCACATCTGAGCTCAGTTAGCACAGCTCGGCAAGAGGGAGGCAGATCAGGCTGCTAGCGAAGAGCTGCAGCACTCGCAGCTTGTCCTGCTGTATGGGGGGACTGTGCAAGCGTGCTCCCAGGACGTGTCCCTTTAAGGTGACCCTGAGGCTGAGTGACACTTTCAGCTCGTGGTGTGCAAATAACCCTGCTGTCCCGCTTCCAGCAGTCTGACAGCAAACGTCTAGCTGACACTCTTAGTACTGTGTTTTTAAGAAGACAGTGGATCTGAAGTTCATCAAACAGCACGGTTTTCAGCTGAGTCAGGCTGTTAATGACATTCAGCTCTGTTTAAGGCTGATGCATGTGTGTTTATAACTGAGAGCAGAACCGGCCCCCCCTTGGCTTAGAAAAATAAACATCTTGCAGCAGGCTTCACGGGGCAGCTAGGTGCCTGTTTCAGTAGGAAATGAAACTGCTGTTCTTTGTGTCCTTGCAGATCTTTCCCTGCAGCTGCATAGCCGCAGAAGTCGCGGTGCGCTTATCGGGGCGTTGGGAGCCCGCAGAGCGGTTCCCGAGGTGTGCCGGGCTCTCGGCGACCCACGGAGCCTGCGCGGGATGAGGGCTTCTTGGACGTGCGGGAGCTGCGGTTGCTCAAAACTTCCAAATCAGGCCATGGATTTTAGTGCTTGCATGGATGTTTTAGGAGCCAACATTAGCCTCTCAAGTTTTGAACTGTCTGATAGCCCATAAAATTAGATTCATTATTTTGTTTGTACTTCTGACCTTTTAAAGGCCTGATCTAAAACACTGAACTGAATGAATGTGAATGCTTTGGATCAGAACATTGTCTTATACTCTGTAAAACTGTGTCTAAAACCTTTGCCCTCCACAAAGCTGAGAGTCCTAATTGAACACAGCTGGAAAGACAAACAGGGCAATTGCGGGATAGCCAAAAAAGAAAACCCTCCTTTAAAAAGAGAAAAACTGAGGAACTTTGGGAGTAACAGAACTGGAGGCAGCAAAATGGTGAAGCTTTTGGAAGGCAGTAAGTTAAAGTTGCATTTATTTTACCAAAGTGGGTATCAGAATACAGCTGTGAGTTCCCAAAACTATTAAGAAATTGTCTCATACAGAATATACTGTGAGTGCAAAAGGCAATTAACTCTTGTGGGCCTGCAAAATACAGCTGTGAAGAGCAGGAGTAGCAATGCCTGGTACCAACAGCGTCTGGAAGAGCGAGGGCATGGGAATCGTGCTGGCCCAGCGAGGGGCTTAGATGTGAACCCATGATTTAAGGTCTCTCCCAGCATTATTCCTATTAAGCAGGCAGGCTAAATTGCATGCTCTCCTTGACATATTTTAGAAAAATCTTAACATTTATGTTGTTTGTTATGAAAGAGGACAAACTCTCTCCCAAAGAGTGAGGGGGACAGAGATGAATTTTCAAAGCCTTTCCAAAGTTCTTGGTTGGCTGCCTATTTTCCTAGTTATAGGAACATTTCTATTAGCAGTGATTAGCTTGATAGAAGCATTTAATTTCTTAGTCTTCTCTTATTTTGTAGATTTGATTTTAAAAGCCTGAGAAACTAAAAAAGTATCCCAATTCAACTGTATCAGTGGCGTCAGTGGCATGACTTTAATGAGCAGGCAAAGCATGCCTTCTTATTCTTTGCCTGCAGTGTACTTCAGCTATATATAGTGAAGCCACAAAATATGTTGATCTTCCATGTGCTGCTTTTAATGCTCTCCTATATGTTTCCTGGAATTGGAAGCATGTCCTTTGGAAGAGCATTTGATCTTCATTACTTTGCTAATTATGCTCATCATTTTGCTGGTTGTGTCTGAGCCTCATGTTGTAGCGAAATGAAACATCCTCACCTGATAGAGGGGAAGAAAGATTTGTCACAAAGCAGGAGTGGGACATAGTGACTCGCCAGGAATGGAGTGAGTGTGTGAAAGGAGGGGAGAAGAGCTGTCATTGTTTCTGGCTTGTTGATCAGTTCCCAAGAATAATTTCAAACAACTTGTCATCATTAAGCATCTCTTTCTTAAGTGAAGAAGGAAATGCCATGTTCTAAGAATATTGTTTTCTTTCCATCACAGAATTCCTGTTTTGGGGAGACTGCTGGATTATTTACTATGTGCTGAAGTATTCGGTCTGTAAAACTGCCCCGCTCAAGCAGTTGCTGTGTGCCGATGCCACCTGCTCAGCAACTGAGCCAAGCTGTTTTTCCCCCCTCTCAAATATTTTTTTTCTGATTGATCTGTCAGAAGAAGTTACCAAATGCAATGTTGTCAAGATGGCTTCTTGTTCACTTCATGCTTTATTTTACAAATGTCTTGAGATTTTGATATTTTTCAGGTAATATGTTTGCACAAAAATGGTATTGGTATTTTTATTAGCGAACTCTTATACCGGATACTAGCCTGAACTCTTATCTTTTGCTTTGTGTAGATCTCAGGTGGAGCTGTGGGCACTCCATATTCTGCAAGGGGTAAATGGATATAAAGTGGAGGTGTTTTCTCTATCGGGAGAGAAGTGGCACGTGGAGAGAGTGGAAGCTCTGATTTCCTGCGCCGGTGGCTTTCTTGCGGTCGGTCTCGTGCATCTTATTTCAGAAGCCTGCAGAACACACACCTGAAAGGAGCCCTACGAGCTCCTTTATATGCTCTCCTTCATTAGAAAAATCAGGACTGACTTATTAATAACTAAATATCCTTGTAAACAAACACCTTCCGTATGTGATGGACTCCTACCTAGCATGCAGTGCTGGGAGCGTTTTGTTCTTGCGTTTAATTCCCTGTTTTGTTTGCCTAAGCTACTTGAGCTAAACAAGCATCTACATGAGAAGGAAATATTTGTGTTGCCACCGCAAAGCCAGCTGTGCGCGCTTGGAAAGGCCGGTGGCTGGAGGGTCACCGGTTAGGAACGCGTCCCGCTACGCCAGCAGTTGTTGCAATAGGAAAGGTTTTCATTAAGGAAGTCAAAGAATTATTCCTGGTTCCAGTAAAGACTCAGACTCGATATATCAGTCTTATTTTGGGCAGAGCAGCCTGTTTCTTTTCCAGATTTGCTTGTGCAAATATCATGAACTTTTTCCCCTGTGAGGTTTATAGATGCCCTTAATGTGTCGACTGACTAGCAGCATAGGCTGCCTGTCCTGTGCCGCGTTTTCCTTCTGGAAATTGTTCCTTAAGACATAAACACCGTATCTGTAAGGCCATCCCTTACCTTTGGTTGATGAAGTGCAGGCTATGTTAGTGCAACACTTAAATGCATCCCTTTTGGAGCAGAGGTTTGTTTTAAAGATGTGCAAGGGAAGTATCAGAAGCAGGTGCTGGAGAAGCAACGTGCGGAAGACACATGGTTTGGATGGTAAAAGGGATGATGCTCACCAAAGAGAACTTTTTTTTTTTTCCTGTGACACAGTCTCCTTTAATCACCTTTCCTCTGTTCACTATTTCCCGCAGTGGAATAGGAAGAGGGACGGGTTTAGGAGCTCTAGGAAGGTAGTTATCAGAGAAGGGTGGGAGGTCTGGCTCGGGACTCGCCATCCCCTGCTGCCACGCGCAAACAGCCACGAGCCCAGCGCTCCCCGGGGCTGCGACTGACCTGCTCAGGAGGCCCCTTTCCAGCTCTTCCTCGGTCCCCCGTTTCTCTCGTTTGAGCTGGAGGCCTGAAACGCTGGAGCTGGGCTCCAGGACTTCCCCATGCCGTGTGTCAAGGGGTTAGCCACGGTTTGTAATTGATGATCTCAGAAGGCAGGCATGAGAAAATGGATTTCGATGCTTCTGTTTTGCAGACTAAAAGTTCTCTTTGGTGAAACTTAGCAGGTCAGCTCTTAGAAAGATTTTGTAAAACCTCTTAACTTAAGAGAAGCTATAAAAAGTAGGAAAAAAAGCCGGTAGAGAAAAGAAAATTAGGTCCCAAAGGGGGAGTGCTTTTTGCAGACTTGGATTTGAGCTGGGAGGAAATCCATCTGGTTCTAGGTTTCTGAGAACTAATGCACGAGTGTTTGCACTATGTAAAATGTTGCACAGGTCTCGGGAAAATTCGGAAACAGCTTTTGAGGTGAAAAAAAGGAGACTGAACTCGGTCCAGGGACCAGTTTTTCCTGCAGCAGGGAAGTTTCCTAGCAGAGAAACCGAAGTGCAGTGGAACGAGGAAGACACAAAGGTAGTTGTGCTTCCAGAGGGGCAAACACTTGATATTTTTTTTTTTTTCCTTTTTGGAGGAAGCTTTTTAGGATCAAGTGGTGCATCGTTTCTCTTCCATACTGGGGCACGAGTCCCTGGACGATGCTCGGAAAGGCCCAGCATGGGAGGGATGGTGGGAAACTCCGCTGGGGTTTCGGGTGGGCCCTTTCCAAGAGGAGCAAAGCCAGAAACGCTCCCTCGGAGCAGCCGCCTTCAGCCGCGACCCAGCCGTCAGACCCTAGCAAGGGGAAGCACCTCCTGAAAAGCCGCCGCGCGGTCTCCCGTTCCCGCGAGCAGCTTCCCGCGGGAAGCCGTGCGGTTCAGGGAGGGCCCCACGCGTCTCTGAAACGCTCCATTTGCAGCGCCGGGCTTTTATGTGTTTTGGGAAGTGTCAAAGCAATAAGTTTTAGCTTTATAGAAACATTTGCTCTTGATTTACGGATTGCCAAGTTTAATAGGAATGAACGCTCGACACTTCACAAACTGCCTTGGTTTAAAGCAAATCCGCGGAGATTATGCCCTCTAGGCCCGTTCATGGGTATGTTTTAATTTCAGAGGTAGACTCCAGCCCCGTGCATACCGCAGCGGCGAAGGACGGGGTTGTCCCTCGCGTGGCAGAGGGAGGAGGACCGCGATGGAGCCCGCTGGCGCCCGGAGCCCCGCGCTGCGCTGCAGAGCGCTCCCGGAGCAGCTGCAGCCCGTCCCTGGGGCAAAGCAAGCTGTTTTGGTGCAAACGGAGATCCAGGGAGGGGGGCCGACGTGGGCAGCCAGCTCTGTCTCCCGGAGGTCCCACCTTGTCCCGCTCCCGCCGGCATCTCCACGCAGGCTGCGGTGGGAATCCGGCTCTGGCCGGGGGGGGCCAATTTCGCCTGAGCAAAGTGCAGGCTTGGCCCAGATACACAGATAATTACTGATAACGGCTGTTAAAAAACATATAACTATGTTTTATGTTCGAGTCTGTAACTGAAAATGGTCAGCCATCTGGCCGGTACGGACCGTTGCTTTTTTCTGAAACATTTATGATCCTCCTTTTCCTCTCTGTGGTGTGGTCAAAGTTGGTTTTGTTTTTTTTTTTTTTTTCCTTTTCTCTCTCTTGAAATAATAATATAAATCTGGGAATTGGAAACGTGTAGCCTGGTTGTAATTTTTGTAAAGAATATAAATTGGGGAAAAGTTGAAATTACATTATTCCTGGCAGAGAAATTCCCTTTTTGGAGATAACGTGAACTTACGATGTTGGGGGCAATTTTTTAAAGCAAAGAGCTGGTGGTTTGACTGAGGCTGGAGTTACTCAGCTGGTGGCAGGGAAAAAATTTAAAGGCACCAGCCTGCAGTTCTTAATTGGGGAAAAAGCCCTGTTTTTGTCAATGGGAGTTTTGCCTTAGGAAGAACTTCAGGACTGGACTTTGAAAATCTTTCTCTAGCAGGATCTGGTTTTTATTTCTCTTAGCTGTTCGTTTTTACTACACGGGGAAATGCCAGTATTTTCTCCTATGCACCAGTGATAGACATTTGTTTCCAATTAGTATTTATTGGATGATTCCAGTCAAAAGTAAGCTTTGTATCAGAGCCCTCAATGTGCACTCTGTTATTTGTTCACAGTATGGTGTTTTCTTTTTCTACTTGTTTTTTCATGGGCTTTAATCAAGTGAAAACTTGGGCATTGTTCTCAGCTGGCGTAAATCAGCATTGCTACAGGTCTGGCCTGTAACAGATTAAGCAGATTAATGCCTCTTATGCAAGTATCTCTTTCTCCCATCAGTACAGGCATGTTTCTGACTCACGGGAGCGGAGGCAGATACAGTTGTCCTCGGGCTTTAGGCACTTGCTGTTGCTTGAGCAGTTGGAATTGGCCTCTTTTCCCCATGGATGTGCTGCAGTGCTTCTCCCCGCTCGCGGCTCACCAAGCCGGACGCTGTCGGAGCACTCAGACGCTGCTCCGGCTCGGGTAGCCTGGGGAAAGGTTAGCAGTAGGTACTATTTTCTTAGTGGGTGTGCACAGGCTCGGCTAACAAAGCTTTTCAAAAACACGTACGTAATGTTTTATGTAGCTAAAATAATATGAAAACTTGCACTTTAATGGCTGGTGGGTTCCTGACTTGTGCTAATATGACAAAAAGTTTCCCTTAGTTTTTTCTGCAAATATTAATTTGCCTTGGGAATTAAGAAACCAATGAAAATATAAACAGCAAACTAATTTGTTGATCAAAATGTTTATCATGCTGTAAATGACTGGCATTTTTCAGGAGAAAGCCTCCTGAAATGGACACAGATCTTTCTGCATGAGGGATAGTTCCAAATAAGTAAAAATACCAGGACTTGCCCCTCGGTTTCGGGTCCCGTACGGTCTGTCGGCATGGCTGGAGCTTGCTTTTGATCTTGTTTTGCGCGTGTAAATCAGGAGTGAATGCCTTGAAGTCAGAGGATTGATAACTGCTGTATGAATGATGTAACTTGAAAGTAGAAGCAGACTCCTAGCCTTTCCTTTGTGGAAATAACAAATATTCTCCTCCTGGAGAATAAACGCAGCATGCTTGGCAATGGTGAAACGTGGAGAAACAGGCAAGCTTATTTGGTTAGCGGCTAAGGAAAGCTGCACAGATTCAGCAGGATCTGACTACAGATGAGATCTGAGTTTGTTTTCCTGGTGCATATCTCTATTTTTCAGTGTGAAAATAAATACTAATAACACATGAGAATATTATTACCACAAACTGAATGTCATAAAGCAGCCTGTCCATGAATTTAGTGCTAAGAACTGCAAACCTCACAGGTTTTTCTGCTGCTGCTTCTCTTTCAGGATAATGGACCTGCACAGAGCAAAAAGCCAATTCCCCTGGCTGGTGGAGGGACCCCGGGGGATAACAAGCAGATGCTGAACTTGCAGTACAATAATCCGACCCGACTCTATGCAAACAACAACGCTGACCCGAGCTTGCCAGCCCAGATGAGTGGGCTCCACATTGCTGCTTCCCAAAGGTATGGTGAAAGCATTATTTGCTTGCTTGCACCGCTCACATTCAGCAGTGCAATTTTCGGTTTTCCACTGTGGTTAATACAAAGATGGTTTTGGAGTGACACATCTCCATCTATTTCCTACCTGCTGAGGACAGGAGAAATTTGACTTTCTAATTCATGCTGTAGTGAAGCTCCTAGTTTTAGCTCTAGAGACTCTGGGTTCCTTCCTGTTGTGTTAGTTAAGTGTACGTGGGAGAAACAAAACAGAAAACTGAGGTTTTGAAGATTGCAGATTCTGAACAAAATGGCCATGTGCATATGCAGTGATCTCAAACCTTTGTGAATGTAAGCTGGTGAAGCTGGAGTGGTGTTCACTGACATCTGAGGTGGTTAAAAGCACTGATTTTCCGTATCTACATAGGATCCTGCTATTGCTAATGGAAGTAGATAGATCAGCAGGCACCAAATCGGGCACCTCAGGCTGGGATTAATGCCAGGGAGTGTCATACATGTTAATATTCTGTTTTTTCAAAGTATGTGTTCAAAGCAGGATTGAAGGGTTTCACCCTCCAAGAAGTTAGGATTCCACTTTCAGAAATTTAGGAGCAAACGCATGAAATGGATTTTGGAACTCTTTTCATGGAGAGCTAACCCCAGTAAACCGGGATGTTTCTAAATGTGAGATCTGTTCAGTGCAGCTGTCCAGGAGGCAGAGAAATAAATAATGCACATAGGAAAGAAAAAGCTGTTATAGCCAGGAACGGTTTGGATGGATGACTCTAGCTTTGAGATGGGCCAGGCTGTGGACTGTGTTGCTTTCACATGTCTTATGCTGATGATGATTTATGCTTTTCCAGACTGGCAAAATATTCTACAAGAAAGTAATGTCTGTATCAAATACAAAGAGCAATGATAGTTTCTTTTCAGCTCAGAAACTACGTGCTTATGTGAATTCATACTTCAGTGACTGTGTGAGCCAGATTATTCCTAATACTCCTCCAGGAAAGTTAATGAATTTGGAAAGGAGGGAACTGCAGAAAAGTCACTGAGAAGAAAATTTGATGTTATTTGTGTTTGTGAGCCAGAAGTAGGGAGTTTAACCTCAGCAGTATATGAGTAAAATTGGGTCAGGACAACATTCGCTTTCAAATTTGTGCTTGATCAGGCTGGATTTGTTCAAAAAAGTGTCCTTTTTCATGAAAATGTGCTAATTGATGTGTGAAAGGGCTGTAGCAAAGCAGATAGGCACTTGAGGCACACATGGAGACTTTTGGCTGGCCCAGAAATTGCAGGGGTAGGTCTTCACCTATAGCAGCTGCTTGAGGAGCCTTCATCCCCAGGTGCTATTCCCAGCAGCAACACTTCTCCTACCTGTCTCCAGATTTAGGAGGTGTGCAGGAGTTCCCCAATGGCTCTGACAAGTCCCCTCTTAGGGGGGACCAGTAATCCAGCCCCACGTGGACGCGCTGGAAACGAAGTATTGCAAGCTCTCCCTTGAGCTGCTTGAGGGTTGTGCTTGCCTGATCTTGCGAGGGTAGCTTGGAGGACCCGAACTGCCTGCCAACACACGTGTTTTCGGAACAGATGTTGGGCACAGAAGAGGTCTGGGTTGCAGATTACTTCCAGAAAACGTAGCTTTGGCATTTTTTGAAAGTGAATTTTGTTTGGTTTTTTAACAGGCATGAATAGAATGCTGGTGGAGAAAATGAGTCAGATGATGGCTAAAATGTGTTAAGCTGCCTGATGGGGTTAAGGGCTCTTACTAGTTTTATTGTTTTTTATAAAGACGTTGATGTGCTTGGAACTTTACAAGAAAAAAAGGAGTCCTTTCCCCACCAAATTGTATTATGCTTTTAGGCCTCAACAAAGCACATGAGTACCTAAATTCATCCTACTCAGCAGGACACTTAAACACGTACCTGAACATGTACCTGAACTATTTTTAAATTCAAAACATGCCTTTGATTATCTGATGTATAGGGTGAGCTGTTGAATAGGAGCTTCAATTACTTTTTGTCATTCTTTGTATCGCAAATCACGCTAGGTTCAAACAATAAACAGCTTGATGTTGAAGGTCAGAGCATATGCGAGGGGGAAATGTTGAGAATGTTTTCTTATCCCATTCTCATTGCTGTAGGATCCCATGATCCAGTGTTTTTGTTGTCATTTAACAACAAATGCTTTCTCTTTGACAAATGGAGCTTTGAATTCAGAGTCACCTACAGAGAGGCTGACTTAGATGCATTTGTTGAGGATAGCATCATTTCCTCTCATGCCTGTGCCTGGCAGCAAAACACCCTCCCCAGATGCCAGATACTGTAACAATGGTAAGAGGGGTGGGTGGATTTCGTAGCCCTACATAATTAATTAAATGCATTGCTTTACCCTTTTTTCATTAAATTTCATGTGTGGTAGAGCAATTTACAATGCTTGTAAGCAGCTGCCCTCTTTCCTTAAGGCATCTGGTAACTAGTCAAACCCTAGCTGTGTTGCTCAATAGAAGAACAAACAGGGAACAAGTTTCTTTCCTAGTTTTAATGACTGTTTTCCCAGAACAGGCTTCCCTTGAGGCAGAAAAACACAGGGGGAGAAAGGTGTTTAATTGAATCTGTGCGAATGGATTAAATCTAAGGGGGAGGGGGTTCATCCCTGATTAGCTGATAACTGCCACTTATATTTGACTTGAGTGTTGCTTTGTTTTTAAATAGCATCGACCCCTTAAAGTCTCTTCCAAGAAACAGAAATGGTATTGATGTGGAGTCAGATGTCTACAAGATGCTTCAGGATTATGAAAAGCCGGTTTCGGAGCCTAAGCAGTCTGGATCGTTCCGATATTTGCAGGGCATGTTGGAAGCTGGAGAGAATGGTAAGCAAGCTTACCAGCGGTTATGCACATAACATTTCCCAGGGAGTCCCCTAAACCTCTGCACGTCTTCCGATCCTCTAAATCTGCACTGATATGTAAAACATGCCCACCACTAAAGGGAAATCTGTTCAAGTAGGCTTCCTTTTTTTGCATAGGCCTGCTATTTTTGAAGGTGCAAAGAAAGTTTACAAAGGTGCTGTAGACAGGGGAAGCGGCTTTATAAATCTGTGCTTTAACCAGGGTCCCAGGTAGGAATTCCTGGGTGGATAGGATGAATCGGTGGTGACCCTGAGTTTCCCTATTCAGCCCCAGTAGCCTACAGGGTTGTTGCCTGAAGTCTTCCAATTGCTGCTGTGCTCCTCACTCATCATTGCTATGATTCTCCTAGTCTCTGTGATAGTCCTGACATTGCTGGAATATTCACACCCTTCGTAACCCATATCACGTTTATCCATGTAATACCTTGTGAGGAAGGAAAGTGCTGTTGGATCTCTTTTATAGAGAAGGAACCAGAGCACAGAGAATGTGATGCTCCCAGATGCCCTCTGAGGAGCCTGGCTTGGGCACCGTGATTCCTGTCTGTCTTCATTCTCCCTAGCCATCCCCAAAGGTTAGTACTGTTGGTCCCCACACCAGCAGTGGAAGAAACACACCAAGGAGCAGCTCTGCGTCTCCTGCTTCACACTGTGCAGCAGGGAAAACCTGCATCCAACACAGAAGTTACAGGGATGCAAAGTGATCAGTGCTGAGTGATGGATTCCTGCCTGCCTGGGAACAGCAGCGTCCCTGGTTCTGGCCAGGGGGTTTCCCAAGCTGGCTTTGTTTTGCATTTTCCAGCCCTGCCTGAGTGACTGCGGTTTCCCTTCCCTTGCAGGTGTTCTCAGTCGAGAGCACTTCTGTCTGAGCTACCTCAGCCCCCTTAGTGCTGTTAGCCTCCAGCCTTTGCAGCTTGGGAGGGTCCTGCGAACCGGCAGGGGGGAAGAAAGCAAGAGGAGGGGGTTGCAACCAGGGGTAGGGGCACTGCATGACTTCTGACCAGTTAGGGTTTAACCTTCATTCAGTCCCTCCATGGCCCAATTCGTGGGCTCCACACGCACAAGTTGCTGTTACTGGTTTGGTTTCATTCTCACTCATTCCCTTGCTGAGACCCAGAAGCTTGCGACACCTTTAAAGCATCCGTGCAAGAGCTGGTGGGGCGCTCCTGCAAAGTGACCAGCTGTCCTGCTCTCCGTTATTTTATAGCCCACCACTTTTGTGCTGAGACATGGACCAGCTCAACACGGGAAGGTCCAAACACACCCACGACAGGGAGCACTCGGAAGGCAGGTTTCGAATCGGGGTGTTTTCACCATGTGCGAACGCTCGGGCCAGCCTCTGTGTGCTTAACGAATTTAGCGGCTGACTTGGGCATCATGAGAAAGTTGTTTAGGTTTGCAAATAGCTTCTGCATGACAGCTGTTTTCCTGAAATGGATTGTTTAAATGTAATGGTTTGTAAATGATTGTGTAGGCCGCTGATAGAGGATCGTATGCCTGTTTAAATAAATGGTATTTGCATAAGGATATGGATGGTCCTCAGCAACATAGGAATAGAAATCAAGAGCTCTTGGCTCACTTCTCAGCTCTGTCACAACTTTGTCTGTTACATAGACTTGGCTCCTACCCGAGTTATATGTATTAAAAAATAAGGTCCCAAAACTATAAATTTCAGCTTCTTTTTATTTGCCTTTCAACCTTAAGACTGTTAAGGGCTCCAAGTTCAAACTTTCAGGCTTTTCTTTACAATCATTAGGGCTAGAATCTTCTTTTTGTTTCCTTCTGGGATTTTCATATTATAATCATGTGAATCCACAAACTTAGATTTTATGGGAAAATGTGAACTACTGCAAATCCCATTAAGAAACTGCAAGGTTAGCAAGCCAGGCTGCTGTGCTTCAGTTTCTGTATGTATAAAATGGCAGTGAATGATATATTTTGACCAGAAGGCTATTGCTTCTTGCTTCACCAGAAACAAGATTGCAACTAACTTCCATGCATCAAAAGTTTCTATCAATTTTGGTATTTTCAGTGCTCTCATGGTACTGAGGCATGTCAGCAAAGCATGAAATGGGGTCGGCCTTGGAAGTCCTGGCTGTAAGTGCTATAGTCCGTCCAGGCTGGCAGGAAAGGTGATGCTAATTACAGGCTCCAGCTGTACATTCAAGTCCTTTACAATGCACAAGCACCAGCATGCTTTTCAGCAAGGTATGTGCTGCACCCCCAGGTTTCCGTATTAGGAAGAAAGTGGGGAGCGACTGTGTTAATCCTAGTTGTTAATGCTGCTCCCCCTCTTCCTCCGTTCTGTGACAAGGAGCTGGAATAAAATTGAAGCTTTACCAGGTGTTTTAAAAGTTTGTTTTAACAAGGATGGTTTTAGCAGAGTTATTTGAAGTTTTGTCCCCTTCAGCTCTTAAATGGAGCTGTTTTAGAGGATCAGGCTTGGTGGGGTTGTCCGAAAGGCTCCCTTTGCTTGGGAGCGTGTGACGGAGGATGCTCTCTGCGGCTGGTCGCGGGGTGCGATGCGGAGGTGTGCGCCCTGCAGCCTGGCCTTGCAGCTCTGCCTTCCCATGCACGGCCCTGGGGGTGGTAAGATCCCAGGGCTGCGCTTGAAAGGTCGGGAGGACAAAAAGTATGTGTGCTGGAAGGAAGTCAAGGACAGAGAGTGTCCGAAAACAGTCTGTGGGGTGCCAGGACAGTCCTTGCGCGCTGGGGCTGTCCCAGCCAGGCTGGGACATCTGGTCACCTCTGGCGACTTTTCAGTGCCAGCCTATGGATAACGCAGCAACACGTGTTTAATCAGCACTTGGAGTTAAGAAAGCAATGACAGATACCAACCAAAGTGTCAGCAAGCTGGAGAGCTCGGATCTTGCTTCTCTGCCAGCAGCATCTCCTATTTTCTCTCTTGCTTCAGCTCCTTTTCGTGTTCTAATGGTTTTCACAGCGGGCAGGGGAGGGCAGAGCTGCCTCTGCCCGAGCCAGAGCCGTGGTGGTTATAACGCTATCAGGGTTGATTTCATAAGGGGTTAGAAATTAAACATGCCTAAGTGAAAAACATATCTGTGGGCATAGAGCTCTGTAATGTTTCAGCAACGTTTGAAACATTGGGACTGTTTCTGTGAGGTTGTTTTAAAATATCTACCCTGACCCTTTTTGCTTAAACCTACCCGTGCAACAGGAATACGTGTTTTGGCCCGAGACAGCTGTGTGCTGTCCTTTTAAAGTGGGGATCGCCTTTCTTGATGAACTAGATATTTCAGACAAAGAGCTGTTTTATATGGAAAATATTTCTGCTAGAAGCCTTGTTTTCTTCAGAATTATCAGCCCCATGCTGTGTCTGTAATAAGAAATGTTTCCTGCTGAGGATCTGACAGGATTTGTAAAGAAATGTCACAGTTGTCTGGGGAGGTGCCCTTCGAGCGTGAAGGATGAGCGCTTTCACCACAAAGCGTGGACAAGACTGTTTAGTTAAAGTATCTAGCTGCCTTGCTGCGCACCGTAAATTAGGATGAGATTGCGTGCGGGTAAAGGGAAGGATCTGCCGTTCAGGGAGATGGGAAGCAGTGCGCTCCGAAGGGCTTGTTTTGCTGTAAAATGTCTCCTAGACAATGCCAGATTATCCAAGCACTCTGTTGGAGAGACAGCGACAGCTTAGCTGTTAAATGCTGGCAAATGAGCGTATGTCGAATTCAAGCACGCCGTATCTCACTGCTGAGAGGCCAAGAGCTCGAGCAGTTGTTTGAGCTTGTTCTCAGCAAGGCAATGGAAGGACTCAACACGCAAGTCTTGCCGGCCAGCCAAGGGCATGGAAGAGCCCGAGGGCCTAGCAGTCCCTGCCCGTTCCTTGGTCTATCGCGCTCACGCGTGTCAAGTCCCTCTGGTGTCTCGAAATACTATCTTATATCTTCAGAAAGTGCGGTTTGGTGGGAAATTAGTCCTTCTGGTGTCACTTGCGTGGCTAAAGTCGTTGGCAGCGTTGCTCTGTGCATCAGGTCATGGCCAATGATGGGGCCACCTGCACGAGGACGGAAGTCCCAAAGCTTGACCACTGGGGTTTTAGGCCTCTCTGCTCGCTCTCGAATGCTGTGTTTCAATAGCCACCTCTTCCTCAAAGCGGACAGTTCTGAACAAAAGCGAAACTGCAGACTGTTTGCAAGTGCTGTGGGAGCTGGACCTGCTCAGTCCTCCAAAGCTGGGCGCTAGGCAGGTTGGCCAGGTGGGAGGTGCTGGGTGTCTTCCATCCTCCGTCATCCTGAGTCCTAAACAAGAAGGGGAGGAAACCATACTGAGTAAGACTGCTCCAGTATACTGTGTAAACCTGCACAAGTACAGTAAACAGCCAGCAGTAATGAGACACTGATTTAAAATAATAAGAATTCACATTAAAAAAATGCAGACAATTGACTGAATCCGTGATGGGCGCTCCACAGAAAAATCAAGTGGAAGTTTCCAAAAACTGTGCAGTATGTACTGAGTCCTTACTCAAAAATTGTGTGCTATGGAGGCTTTTAAGTGTCACAGTTGTCAACAACGTGTACATTTGTATTGTGTCCAAAGCGTGAGTGTATATGATATATCCGTATGGAAGAGAACCTGCAAAGCTTTTCCATGTTACAGTTCACATGCACAAAATCTTCATTGCTGCTTTTCCTGTGGCTGGACCTTTGTGAAAGGAAACTTGGTGCCCCAAAAAGCCTCATCTTCTAACACATTGTTTTATTTTAGTTTCTTAAAAGTCTTCCTGTCCCTTGACAGATGGAATGAAGTAAATAAGCCTTCTAAGAAGAAAAATGCATTTAATTATATTATTGTATGTTTTAATTTGCGTAATTCTCCAAAGGACTTTAATCTTTTTCTGCTTCGCTGGGGATAGATCTAGCAAGTACTGCTAAAATGTTAGAATGATAGAAACTCTTCTCCTTCTGGAAATTTTCTGTGATTTTTTTGCTAGCTTGCTCTTTATATTTCTTTCTTAGTTTCGTTTATAGCACTGCAGCCAAATCCTTCTCATCTCTAAAATAAGACCATTTTGCCTTTTAACAGTGTGTATTGAGTTGGTGCTGTCATAGTACATGGACAGATTAGCCACTGGCATCACTAAGGGCTTCTGCCACCACACAGGCTTCGTGAGGATGAGGGTTAGCGTGGTGCCTTAGTCATCCGCGAGCCCCAGGGCTACGCGACTTGCGAGGCAGTCGGGCTCACTGTTTGCTCTTGAATTTCTTTGCAAGCGTGTTGCAAGGAGAAGACTCATGACAGGCAGAGCACGTGCTCCCCCAGGAAGACACAAGTCATATGATGTCATCTTTAAAAAATATATATATATAATAAGAAGGAGGGGGAGAGGAGGGCAAGTTTTCAATGCATGTCTGTTTAAAACTCTTGGCAGGTGAAAAACTCGACAGGCTGAGCAACCCCCGAAACATCAAGCCTCCGGTATCAAAACTTGGTGGTGCCATGTCTGGATTGCAGATGCTCCCTGAGTGCACACGATGCGGAAACGGGATTGTGTAAGTGCCCGAGTCGCTCCCGAGCCCAAGTTTGGTCACACTGTGCAGAGCACAGCAGTTACTAGGACACAGGGATTTAGCTGGGTTGTCTTTCTGCCAGAAATACATGTGAGAATTTATAGCAGAATCCTTGAATCTCTTTTTACTCACCGTATATAAACCTGGAATTAGGAATAAAGTTTGATAGCCCCTTTTAAGGGAATTTTACAACAATACATGGATGATTCATAGAATGATTTCTGCCAGCTTATCCTAATAACTGCCCTGTGACTATGAATAGTACCAAAGACACTAACAGTTTTTGCTGCCTTATTGAGAAAGAAGCACTTCCGAAGGTAAAGTGGTAAAGAGGGTAAGAAGGTAAAGAGGTCTGCAGTTATCTTTTTATGGTGGTTTTGTTTTGCTGAAAACTTACTCTCCGATGGATGGATGGATGTTGGGACTAACGCTCAGAGAATATAGGCCTTTTTCTTCACCATTTTGTAATTTACATTGTGTTCCTTTTGGCTGAAAGTCCTCTGTTTTGTTTCTTTTTTGTTCTTGCTGCTGTTCTGAGCTGAAGATTTTTATTCCAGCAGCCATTAGAGCAAACAGTGCCGACACGTTCTCACGTCGGCAGTGCCTCAAGCTGTGTCAGTAGCGTTTGGGAGTTGTTGGCTTCCAACTGCCAGATCTGAGCTCAGCGTAGATGTTCAGGCTTAGCTTTGTGTCAGGCCTTGGAGCTGTGTTTCAGGGCTGCGATGACCCTGGTAGGGCTCATCCTTCACGAGCTCTGCTTCTGCAAGGCGCTGACTCCTCCCGTGTAGGACCGAGCACCCCGGCTCCCGCTGATGTTCTGCAGCGTTTGCTGATCCCCGCTGGGCGCTTAGTACCGCACAGCACGTGGAGGAGACGCGATCTCACACTGTGCCCGTGTTGCTGGACTTCCAAACCAAACCCTTCTCTCCTCAAAATCCTGCAAGTTCCTCTCTCCCGGGCAAGCGGGAATGGGCAGTTGCGTTGGGACATCAGCTGTAAGTAGGCTGATGTGATAGGAACCGCAGATCACATCTTTAAATGCTCCTACATGCCGCGTTTTTAGCTTACTCTGTTTTACACGAGGGCAGCAGAAAGAAATCTCTTTGCTTGCCGTGTCGGCATCCTCAGCTCCGTGTCTGACCAGTGCTCCCACCATCTCTCGACAGGGGCACGATCGTCAAAGCCCGGGACAAGCTCTACCACCCCGAGTGCTTCATGTGCGACGACTGCGGCCTCAACCTGAAGCAGAGAGGGTATTTCTTCATCGAAGAGCAGCTGTACTGCGAGACGCACGCGAAGGAAAGAGTTAAGCCTCCCGAAGGATACGACGTCGTAGCTGTTTATCCAAATGCTAAAGTTGAACTTGTCTAAATACCTACTCTATTCTTGGAGAGGTCACAGGGCGGCTTGCCCACCCACACGCAGGCCGCTGGTTTTAAAATATGGCTGTAATCAGCTCCGATTACTAAAGCCCGAGTAAAATGCCTTTTCGTAGATAAAACCGTTTACACTTAGGATCTCAAGGGGATGGTGTTGAAAGCATATGAACAGGTTTTTCTCTTCTTTTTGACACTCTGCTTTTTGGGTTGCTGTGTCAGGTTATTAGTCTCTGCCATAACCTTATTCAAGATCTGTGTAAATATTGATTAATTTTCTACTTTGTTTCATATAAAACCAGTATTCCTTCCCCCCCTTCATTTTAAAATGTAAGGAAGATGTTTTAAAAGCTCAAAGAAAATAAGGCACTTTAACAAAAGGAACTGACCTCTATACCATTACTTTAACTTCATACCTTCCAGTAACGCCTTGCTCTGTGGCTTCCATAGTGATTAAAAATTAACCCCATGGGGAATCAGTCCCTGCAACGCAGTGTTGGACACGGGGGCTCCCAGGCTAAATCAGATTTAGACCTGAACAGAGGCAACTGTGGCAAGCAAAAGCAGTCTTTGAAAAAGCAATTGCAAGGAAATTCTCTGGTTCAGTGACGCTACAGTTAGAGGCTAACGTTGTCTGAGCTGAGTTCCCAAAAGAGCTCCATACTGTGCATGCAACAAGGTTTTTTCCTTCTTTTTTTTCCCCTCTCCTAATTCAGTTGTTCTCCCTGGCAGTATGTGTAAAGGACACCAGAACAGCGTGGAGCCTGCACTGCTCTTCACCTCCTGAATGTCTGACCCCTTTGTTCCCTTCCCGCAAGGGTGGCTTTGCTGTGTTCATTGACTGCCACCCAGCTTTTGTTGAAATTCAGTTGTTTAATTCTAGATCTCCCAGACTGAGGGTAGCCCTGCCATGTGGGACTGACATTGCAGCTGTGGAGGTGGTAGTAAAATCCACCTCAGCACTTAGAAGGTGATTTTTGACCTGGCAAATCCATCTGTAAGGCTCTGAGTCCAGAACTGGTGGATCCAGATTTGTACCTGTGTCCCAAAGCTGAGCTGTTGCAAGGTTTGTTGTACGTCTTATTTGATGGGGAAAAGTGTGTGGGTCTTGGGATGTTGTTCTTTTGTGGAGATATGTTTTTCATTTTAGTGTTTAGAGGAGAGAGAGATGTATGTATATCTTACGAACTGTAGGCAGCCAACTACTCGGTGTAAAGCGCCTGGCACTGAGCTGCTCTGCGCCTTCCCTGCAGCTGCATGCGACGGTTTTCTGCCTGATCACCGCAGATGCTAACGGAGGCCACGGCCTGGGCAGCACTAGGACCCTTTTGAAACATCTTTATTAACAGTGCTTTATAAATAAGGAACTTAGACACTGTTTTCCTTTAGAGAAGTAACGTCTGTGTTGCTGTTTGCCCTATCTAAAGCATCAACAGGATATTGCTGTAGCAAAACCTCCGGTTAGTGCCCTGGCGATTATCTGACCCTGGTGAAATACGTGGCATTTGAAATAATAAAATTAGGCATGTGCCAGGGACGCCTGGTGCACTGACACTCCTCCTGCTCCCTCCGAGATCTGCAAGGCTGATCCGCCCCGTGCTCAGAACAAAGGAATTGCAGAAATAGCTTAAAAACAAAAAGGAGAAAAATCACCTTCTCTTTGTGTCGGAAAGCCAAAAGTTTAACTGCATGTCGCCATGGTTACTGTCATGTTTATAGCTCTGGTCTTTGCCTCGCAGTTAAGGGAAGAAAGCAAGACCTCACACTTGGCGTTCCCATAAACTCCTAGTTAAGAGCAAACAGCGAGGATCGTTTCATCCTGCTCAGGGGAGAGAACAGGCTTTGATCACCTCCGAGAGACGCCTGCACGGGGCCTGACTCCGCAGGGCACTTGGTTGCTGCAAAACCTAAGCAAGCTCCAACCCCAAGTACTGCTGATCAGAGCTGCTTCTGTTTTGCAGCAACAGCCTCCTTCCCACCCCTCACCTGAGTTAAGGGCAGGAGTGTCGTGAAGAAGAACCGCGTCCGTGGCAAGCAAAGCCACCAGCGTTGGGGCAGCTGGCCCCCCGCTCTCGCCCATGCTGGCTCTCCGTGCAAGGGGTCCGAGACGCGCGGTACGGGAGGAGGGTCAGGAGACTTATCCAAGCTGGTGCTGGGCACGGACAGTTTTGCACCACCGAGGGAGTAAGGATTTGGGGTGCTGCAGGACCACACTTGCACCATGTGCTGTGGAGCCTTGCAGGGCTTTAAGCAGTTCCTTCTGCCACCAGACTTTGATATTTTGACCCTTCTTTTCTATTAACTGCGTGGAGTCGGGTCTGGCAGCCACAGGCAGGAGTCTGCTTCCTCTCTGGAGCGCAGCTGCTGACGGCCACCAAGGAGCGGCTGAGCCGGGAACGTGAAACCGGGTCACGGTACAGTGACAGCAAAAAAGCAGTGTAGTAGAAGGAAAAGCCGTACACAACCGCAGGTTTTCCAGGGCTCAAAGGTCGTAAGAGCCAGGCTCCGTTCAAAACCAGTCCTGGGAAACCCTGCGCTCGGCAGCCTTGCAGCACGGTCGCGGGGAGGTTGAGCGAGGGCTGCTGCTCCCGCGCGCGTGCAGCGCCCGTCCGGAGCACCGCCAGCAGCACAGCCCCGTGTTGCTTTGCAGCCGGACCGATGCTGGCTGTGTACGTCCCTGCCAGCAGCAGAACAGCTGTGTCCAACTTTCTGCCATGAGGATTTTTAATTATTAAAGTACAAGAAACACATGGAAAACTTTATCACACAACCGAGCCTGGTTTTCCTTGTATTTGCGTAGCCTTGCTCAGTAGACTGGACCATCTGAATGGAAATACTTTGGACGACTGTAAGCGATTAGGAGACTAACCATAATCAGGTATGAAGTGTTGTTGCCCGTTGTTTGCAGGCCTCTGCTTGGAGCTTATTCATCTGCAGCTGTCGTAAACATTTGCTCTGACTTTCTGTATTAATCTCATGTTACTGGGCCAAGCTTAATCGGTTGTAATATGTTTTATGAAGTCGCCTCTTTCCTCATCCCATTCCGAGGCTGTAGACCAGCAGTGGGTATTCTTGGTAAGTTCTCCCCATCGTTAATGGTTGGCCCCTTCTGCAGGTTCACCGTAAATATTGCTTATAGTTTGTTTCTGCTGCCTTTATGGCTTTGCTTGTGAGTTCATGCTCACTTTGTCGTGTGAGCGGGACTGGAGCTGTGCGGCAGAGCTGTTACAAGCGTCCTGTGTAGAGTCACCCTTGGTGGAGCACCTCGTGTGTCTCTGCCTCAGTTTCCCTGCCTCTTAGAGCAAGGTAAAACTCTGAGGGTGTTGTGGGACTGAGTTCATCCACCGCTGTGAAGTGCCTTCACATGCACCAATGAAAAAAAAATTTTGTACCATTTTCTATCTAGTACTGAAACTTAAGACTAAAAATCTTTTTCCTGCATTGGAAGATGTTCTTCCAGGAAGCCAGAATATAATCAGATGCTGAGGGTTGTATCTGCCCTTTTGATACGCTTGGCTCCAAGCAGATGCATCGCAGCCTTCTGGTTCCCACGGATGCTTTTTAGCCATTAAGTCAAACATCATCTTCTGACTACGGCTCATTTTTCTCCATGCTCAAACACAAGTGTGGCAAGAAGGAGTGTTGACGCCTGAGGTGAAGGTGATCTGATGTTACCTGGAAATACGCAGGAAGCCTTGCTGCCCTGACCCAAACCCACGGTTTCTGAACAGGATTGAATTATTGAATTCCAGCTCAGCTGAGCAAGAGAAAATTTCCATTGACCATTGAGAGAACTACATATTTGCCAGATTAGGCCATATTTCATTCTCCGGTAGCTTTTGTCTTCTGTTCAGCCCCGTCTGGGAGGCTTTTTTCATGCTGCAGGTGTCCTGTGTGCACACGAGACGTGTTGCAACACCAGCACGAGGAACCTTAGAAATTCGTAAGCCGTTGCGTTGCTGCCGAGGTTTGGACGTGTAAATCAAGCAGGCTGCTCACTTAGGGCTCCCCAGCGGCCAGATTCAGCTGTTAGGTAAATAACCACGCTGGGGAGAGCCGGCCTGGGGATTCGAGCGCACCTTTCTTTTAGTTTGAAAATAAGTTCCCACAAATCACATTTTCCGCACAGTTGTCTCCTGATACTCTTTCTTATGAGTAATCAGCTCATTTGATCCCCTGAGGAGCTTAAAATGGAGCCGCCTCGCGCAATAATATCCTGTGGCAAATTGATTTCTGGATTTATTCCATGTCCTTTACTTTATTTGCCTGGTAACACGTGACCGAACCAGTGCTGCTTTGCCTGGCAAGAGTGAGCCTTACCCGCGTTATCTGTTCTCTCTGCTATTTAACGCTGTAAAACACGGGGAGGATGCAGTCTGTATGAAATACAAAATAAAGTTGCATTGGCGGTTCAGCGTCTCGCGTGAATTCGCTTGGCCTCTGCTCCGTCCCTCGCCGGGGTCTGTGTTGCCGAAGCCTGCGCGGGGTGAAGGTCCCTGCGCGTCCCGACGCGGAGGCAGCACCTGGGTGAAGGATGGCGGTGCTGCTCCCGCTGTACCTCTCGTTTTCGTTGGGTCGCGCAGTTTTGCTCTCTGCAGCGGTGGTATTCCTGAGGCAGCGGGTAAACAGCCCTGCTGCTCTGTTCTGAAAATAGGTTAGGATCTTCTTTGAGGTTATAGGCATGTTATTTTTTCTAATTCTTCATGCAAAGATAATCTTATCAACTCTTCTCTTTCAAGAAAGCAACCACATGTTCTTTGCATCCTTTGCGGTGCCTCTAGCCTGTATAACATGTTGCCAACTTGCCCTACGCTTCTGCTCGCTTTCTTGGAGGTGAGGAAAGGACGTTATCTCGGGCGGTTTTGTGGAGTCTGCTCGTTCCTACGTGAGCCGGACCCGGACCCGTCTCCTGTTCGAGGACACGGTGGGAATTAGGAAATGTGCAGCCGCTGCTCCTGCTCTTAGTGATCGTCACCTTCTCTCTGCTCTTTATCGCAGGGCTACAAAAAGGACAAAACATTTAAAAGGGGAGAGAAATAACCAAAATTGTTACAGCTCTGACAACGCTGCAGGGAGGCTGGCTCGCCTGGGCAGGCTTCAGGTACGTTTGGGGATTTAGCAGCTAGGAGAAGAGCAGGGCAAACTGTCCCAGCTATTTTGGTCACGTCACCAGCCCTCCCCGGCCACCAGCAATGTCCCCTCACCCCGTGCCTGAGCTCGCTCGGGGCCACAGGGCTGTTCTGGTCCGGGGCGAGGGCGGACGTGCACCGCGCGGCAGGACCCACCTAGCAGTTGCTGCCGGCAAAGCGGGTCCCGCGCCTCGCCTCCGGCTCCGAGGGCAGCGCGGGAGCCGCGTGGGTGAGCCGCGTCTCCGGGAGGCCCAAGGAGCACCGGGAAGAGGGGCCTGGGCGCTTTAGGGGCGGCGCAAGGGAGCGACCTTGGTTCCCCATGCTCTTCCCTTCCCTACGGAGCAGCCCTGGGGCTGCAGTCAGCTGCAAGGTGCCTGCTGCCGCGCTCACCGGGGGTCTGGGCCGGTGCAAGGACGGGGCCGGGCCGGTGCACAGGAGGCAGCAAGACGGCTCTGCAATGCAGCACGTGCTTCCCCTGGCTGCACCATTGCGTGGGCGCTGGACCGGAGGGTGCCGGACCAAGAGCTGGGGCAGGAGGCGGCCGAAGAGCCTCGTGGGGTGCAGGGGCGGTGGGGCTGATGCACCAGCTTCTGCTGCCCCCGCTGCCTCCTCCCATCACTAGAGCTGGTGGAAAGATGCCGAGTGCACGGAGCTCCTGCAATAACCTCGTGTCGGCTTTGAGCTTCGCGGGACCCAGCGTGACCGTCCCCCTGGGGGCACGTGCTGCGGCCTGGCCTGGGTGCCGGGGCAGAGGTCTGTCCCAGACGGGGTGGCGGGGGGATTCGCCCCGCTGTGGGAACACAAGCAGCATGGCCGGTGCCACCCCTGTTCTTGCATTTTTGCAATATAATGGTGAAAGGGAAAAAACTGGCTGGTTTAAAGAGGTGGAGTAGGCGGCCGCCCAACTAAACCATAGGTGCCGTAAACCACAGGAGCTGCTCCCACACGTGCCGGCTGCTGCCCTGCTCGTGCAGGGGCTTTTTTAGCATCTTTTTGCGCTTCTCTCCCAATGCGAACTTGCTGAAGATGGCGTTTCTGTCCTGCTTTCCAGCGTTATCTATTCCCGCAGGGCATCAGAAAGCGCAGCCCCTCCAGACGCTGCGGCTCCAACCACAGCTTTGAGCATCCCTGGGGATTTTCCCCCTTCGCGCGTGGCCAGGGGGTGGCCGGGCCCCCGCTCTGCCAGCGTTGCGCACGCCGAGGCCGAGCCGCTGCTCCGCCGTCGCCAGCAGACTGTCTGCAGATGTGGCTGGTTTTTCCTGCAGAATATTTTCCCCAAACCACATCTGTAAAAATGCTCCTCGCAGAGCATGAAGTCACCCTCCCCATTTATTCCCTTTCTTTACTCAGTTGCTGGAGCGCATCCTATATCCCACAGCAAACCGCCATGATAACATGCTCTAAATTTAAACCCGGAGCGCGAGCGCGGCACGAAGCAGATGTTGCTGTGCGATGCCGCCTCTCCCTGCGCAGGGCTCCGGTACCCAGGGCCGTGCGGGAGGCAAGTTTCGTGCAGTAACCCCACACCCAGGCAGCGCACACGTGCAAGCAGTTAAAAAAATCAAATAACTAGAGTCAGTGAATGCCCAGCCAGTTAGCGAGTTTTCGTTCACTCTGAAGCGGAATGAAAGCCTCGAGCGCATGCACGTGCTGGAGGTGTCCAGAAAGCGCAGTCTGAGAACGGCATCCCCGCGGCTGGGAGCAGCAGCCGCGGTGGAAACCTGCCCCGCGCCAGCCCACGCAGACGGCACGTTTTCGGCAGGCAAGAGGGGCCCAGCGCCGGCCCCGTCCCGCTCGCAATTGTTTAACTTTTTCCACGTATTGCGGTTGAAGTTTCTGGCTCCACAGGCGCCGTTTCCACCACCCTCCCCGCCTTCGCTTCCCCGCGGCTCTTGCTTGGAGCTGTTTAACTCCGCTTTTGCTGTTGGGCGCTGCCCCGGGGGCTGGAGCAATCGCAGTCGTTTCTTCCTTGCGAAGATGGAGGTCCCCGAGCCGCGGGGGAGATGACGGGGAAGCGGCTCTGCAGGGGGAAGCGCTGCCTCCTCCCCGGCCCGGCGTGCGCGGGGCTCTGCTCAACGGCAGAAAACGCTGCCGCACGCGCAGGATAAAACGGAGCTGCTCGTGCAGTTGCAAGGGAGGCTGATTTGCTCCGTGTCTCCGGTTTGTCCCGGGGGAAACGCGGAGGCGGGATGCCGGGACCCCCCCAGAGCCGCCGCGGTGAGGGGTGCAGGGGCTGCAGGGGTTGTGGGGGGTGCAGGGGTGCAGGGCTGCAAGGTGCAGGGCTGCAGGGAGTGCAGGGTTGCAGGGATGAAGGGATGCAGGGATAAAGGGATGCAGGGATAAAGGGATGCAGGGATAAAGGGATGCAGGGCCCCAGCGCAGCACAGTGCCGGCAGCGCCGCTGGCCCCTGCGCCTCCCTCCTGCACCATCTAGTGACGCAAAGCGAAACGTCCAGCAGTTCCAGGGAAGGAACCTGCACCCTGCGCATCCGCAGCATCCCGCTGCGCGTCCCTGCGCATCCGCAGCATCCCGGGGTGCCGAGGCCGAGCTCCCGGGAGGCACCGGGCGAGGGCTGCTGCGAGCGGGCCGAGCGGCACGGGAAGGGGCTTCTCACCCCAAGGCAGCCGCGGGGGACGACGAGGGCCCGGGCCGGCGGTGATGGGCGCTGCTGCCCGCCGGGAGCCTGGGACCCGGGTGCTGCCGGCTGCACCGCACTGAGCGGAAAGGGAAACGCTGCGGCGAGCAGGCGGCAACGCGCCGCTGCTGCCGGCCTCCCCGGCCTGCTGCCGTCCCGCGGGAGAAGGGCTCCCGCTGCGCCGCGGCCGCACTCGCACCCCGTGCCATGCTGCAGCCCTCCGCGCTTCCCAACATCGCGCTTTCGGTCGGGGCTCCGCATTGCTGCATGGCAGCGGCCGTGCATGGACCGTTGCCGCACCGGGAGCACCCATGCAAGCACACAGCACCCTTGCAACACGCGGGCACCGTGCAAGCATGCAGCATGGCCCAGGCACCAAGCCGGGGGCACCAATTTGCCACCACCGTGGCATGAGCCAGCAGCCGCAGGCAGCGTGGATGGCCCCCGCGAGTGTCCCGGAGCAACGGGGCCAGGGGCACCCACATGCACGGGGTGCTCCCGCCGGCAGGGCCGCGCCGGGCCCCGGTGCTGCCGGCGGGCGATGGTCACGGCAGCAACAAATGCCATTTCCATGGGTCCGTGGGGTCTCGAGGTGGCAGCATGCGGGCGGCCGGGGCGCGGAGGCAGCCAGGAGGAGCAGGGTGCCGGGGGGGCAGCGAGGCCCGCGGGGGCCGGGAGCTCCACCGCCGCAGGAGCGCGCTGCCTCGTGCCACACGGGACTGCTTTCACCTAAGCAAGAACAGCTATTTGCACTGGGAAAAACCTCTTTGCACAAGGCCATTTCTCAGCTACGCGGAGACCGGCTGCCTCTGCGCGCCCCGGGTGAGCTCCGCGCCGGGGCCGATGCCCCGTTGCATCGGGCCGGGTTTCCCAGGGCGGGGGCAGCTGCTGCCGCTCCGGGTCGAAGCACCAGCCCGCGACAGCCAGCACGCTGCTGCTGCAACAGCGACACAGCTAGACTGCAAATTAGTCCTATAACTACTAATTTATATATACGCACAAGAGAAGAGTAAACCCAGCGGCATTTTCATGCTGCACATAACACACTGGGGATCGTCTGCACGCTGGATAAACCCAAGCGCATTACGAACACCACGCGCTGCCCCCCGAGCCCCCCGCTTTGCAGCCCAACCACAACATCTATAAGCATTGCAAATTACTCCTGCACAGACAATCCACTACCAGGTACTGAATAATTACTATTTTTACCAATGCAATATTAATAAAGGTGATTGTTTATGTACTGCAGGGAGCTGATGCGCCGGCGTGTTTTCGGTGCCGGGCTCCCAACCTGCCCGGCGCAGCCCCCGCGGCTGCCCCCGACGCGGGTCGCCCAGCCGTGCCGCGCAGCGCTCCCGTCCCCATCGCCGCCGGGGCCTGGACACGTGCTGCCCCCGGCTTCCCGGCCCAGGTCCCTTCCCCGGTGCCGCTGCCCCTGTGCCCGGCTGCCGGGCTCCGAGCTCGCCGGCTCCCAGTGCCTGGTGCATCCCGCCTGCCCGGGCCGCGGAGACGCCCGCCACCAGCCGCGGGGCCCTGCCGCACAGTCGCCTCCAACGCAGCCCCCGAAGCGCTCTCCTTCGGCTGCATGCTTTCAAAAAGCAAAACAACCAAAAAAGAAGCGAAAGCAGCCAACAAAGCGCAGGTCCTGCCTGGCTGCTGGGGCAGGATTTCGGGGGGTCGGGGCGGCTCCCCGGGAAGGCTGCGCTGCCTCCCCTCGGGGCGAGGAGCCCGCGGCTCCCAGGGATGCTGCAACGTGGCGACGAATATTTCTGGCATTTCGGGGTGAATGTCCCTGGCAGCCTGGGCCTGTTGCCCCGGAGCAAGAGCGAAGCAGCGGCACTGAGCGATTTGAGCGCTGTGCAAGCCTTAAACACCACCATGTTTCCGAGGGCCTTTTTAGCTATTTTGGAAGAAATCAGCGGTGCTCAGCTCTCTCAGATGCCTTCACCAGCCTTCAAAACATCTCAATGCAGGCAAAACCAAGACTTGCACGTAGCGGCTGGGACACAGGGCACCTCCAGCCCCGCAGAGGCCGGAGGCGGAACCGCGCCGCGGGGCAGCGCCGCGCTGGGGATTTTCAGCGAGCGAAGCGCGACGCGCTGCGTTGCTGCCGCTGCCTTTGGTCCCGGTTGTCTTCCCCGCGCCGGGCGCTGCCGCGGGCGCAGGTGCCGCCGCCGCGCAACCCCGCCCCGGGCGCGCAGCC
>PTFA01000090.1:1540774-1575178 GCA_003342895.1 Casuarius casuarius
ACGTGGAGCTGGCGGCGCTGGAGCAGGAGCGCTGCCTGGACGGCTGGGAGTACAGCCGCGACCTCTACCGCTCCACCATCGTCAGCGAGGTGCGGAGCCCGGGGGGGGGGGTTTCCCACGCGGAGCCCGAAACACGCGGTTTGTGCGCGGGAGGATGCGCGGCGGCTCCTCGTCGAGCAGCGCCGGGAGCCCCCGGCCCGCTCGGAGCTGCCCCCGGGGCGGCGGGGGGGGGGATGCGCCCGTGGGGGGGGGGGGGGGGGGGGGGGGGGGGGGGGGGGAGCAGCCTCCTCCCCGAGCCGCCTCGATCCCCCGCTCCCCGGCCCGGGGCGGTGCGGAGGGGCGCAGGGCCCGTTACCGCGCTCGCCCTGGCGACAGGCAGCGTTTGCGGCCCCGGCTCTGCGCTCGCAGCTCGCCGGGGGGAGGCGGAGGGTGTCCCGCACATTTCCCGGTCGTTCAGGCCGGGTTTTCCCACGACATAGCTCCGAGGGAAGCAGCTTTCCTGCGGGCTGTAAGAAACTGCCAGGTTGGGGTCGTTTGGGGCATTTGCAGGCGTTGGGGAGGTCTCCATCCCGCCCTGGCGAGGCTCGGGGGTGCAGGGTTTAACCCCGCCGGGGCCCAGCCCCAGGTCCGGACACCGAGCACCTTCCCCGGGACGCGGGCTCCGTGTTTATTGGAAAAACCCTGCTGGTGAGAGAGGAGGGCTTGGGAGAGGGGACGGGAGGGGAGGGACGGAGCGGCAGAGGGGTGGCGAGGGGCCGCGGGCTGCCCAAAGCGAAGCCGTCGGCAGGCCCAGCGCCCGCGCGCGCGTTTCTGCTGCCACTCGTGCCAGCAGTCCGGCGCTGTCCTTGTCCCAGGATCCCGGCAGCACCACGCGATGCAGAGGGGGAGCGTTTCCCAAGTCGGCTGCGTTCCTGGCCACCGGCTGCCGGGAAGGAGGCCGGATTACGCAGGTGTGGTTGCGAGCTCTCAATCTGTGGTCAGGAGCTATCAATCACTCTAAGGCAAGCAGCGAAAGAAGCAAAAGGGGAAGAAAAACTCCTCTGCCCAAATGAACGGGGGCTGCAACGAGCAGGATGCCCCGAGATGCCAAGCAAGGACTGCTGGCGCCAGATCCGGACGGGACGCGGCAGTGGGGGTTGTCCTGGGACCTGGATCCGCCCTTACTCGGATGCACCAGAGTGGCAATTGCAAATAAGATGATGGAAACCAACTGCCAGGTTTCCATCTGGAAGCCAGATGGAAAATAAGGATACTTGTTTTGGTTAGAACATTTGGAAAAAAGTCTGAACTCAGTTTTAGAGCAAGGGAAGCAGGCATGGATGAAGACATGAAAGAGGCAGCTCAGTTTAACTTCTGGTGTTTATTGTTGTGCCCAACATTTTTCGCTGTATTAGCAACAAGCCAGGACATGCCATCCGAAAAGCTCAGTGAAAAAACGTCCTCAGTTCTGAAGAAGTCAGAAATCAGTTGAGGAGCAAAGCTTGACAGTGCCCAATTACGTGCTTAGAGGTTTTATTTTGATTCATGCAGTTACAGCAACTTCTGTTATTGCTGCCCGAAAGGAGCGGAACAAGAGATGCTAATACCCGGGGAAGAGAGGAGCCAAACCCAGATCTTCTGGTTGGTCTCCAAATGGAGATGGTGGCGGGGAAGTGAGTGTGTCCAAAACGCAGGTGAAACGGGAGGTGATGAGTCCAGGTTGCTCAGAAGGAACGTGGTCTCCAAGGTTAATGATGAGCACGTGAAAATGGGGGGTGTGATGTGGGACTAGGTGGTGTCGTGAGCGAACTGGCGAAGGGGGCGAGCCTGGAGCGCGCTGTTAGAGAGGTGTTAACATGCAGTTAATTCCCTTGGGTCGTCTTGTCTTCCCGTGCCTTCCCCTCCACTCCCTGGGACACAACCTGCCTCGTCTGCTCTCCCCCACAAAAAACACGGCACATGCCCCCCAAAATCTTTGCGCCACCGTTGTGGAGGGCAGTGCTGGTGATGAGGCTGCCCACCTCTCGTCTGCCTTACTCTGCTCAGACCCAGTTTCCCAGCACCGGAGTTGACTCTTCCATGAAGGTGGAAGCCAAAAGCTTTAGCTGGGCTTCTGGGAACAAGCAGACACCAAGAGCTGACCCATGAGCTGTCTGCAAAAAGCTCTGAAAAGGCAGTGATCAGCCCTGCCCACGGTGGGGGGTTCAGAAAAAAATCCCGTGCTGTGGTTTAGCAAATTCTGGCAAAAATGTGGCTCCTCCCTGCAAGGCCTCTGAGTTTCTTGCTGTTTCTGGGTTGTCCCTCTTGAAAGCAGGGACCAGGCTGCTCATTTTGGTGTCTGCTGCGATGGGACATGGACTTCCCCACGTGCGCAATCGGATGGGGAACGCTTGGTTTGCCAATGGTGCTTCACCAAAGCGACGGGCAGTAGCGGTCCGTGGTGGGCACCCTCCGTATCGGCAGCTGAAGGCTAGTTGCTGCGGTTTGAAGGTACCTAAAGAGATTTTCTGTTCCTTTATGGCTTTTCCTCGGTAGTGTTTCAGTAGACCTACCAGACTGGTAGCCTGCCCTGTGCTTGAGCATGGAGGCGTCTCCTCTTGTCCCTGATGGACGGGGTGGAGATGGTCTCATGGCCAGACCTGGTACTCGTGATACAGCACACACAGGAGATGTAAACCACGCTGCTGCTGCAGTCCTGACAGCAGTGAATATTCATGAATTGCTCTTAAGCTGTTTGTCTTCAGATTTACTCTTGCATACGTGGCCCGATTTCCCAGATTTTGTAGTCTTAGTCCTTTACACAAGTCTGCATTAGTGTTTTCTTCTTTGATGTGAACTGGCTGCTGTTCAGGATGGTTAATTAGTGACTTCTGGTCAATAAACTCAGGTGGCACTATCACTTCTGGCAGTGCGGAGGGTCTTCGCTGTTACTTATGTTTGGCAATTTTTCAGAAAACTTGTAAATCCGTAGTGTTCCTTGCTGGCAGGGTCAGGCAGAATTTGCTGTTCCGTAAGCCCACAGCTGGGTGGTTTGTGGGAAAGGATTTGAGGTATTTGATGATAATAAAGTGATTGAACAGTATTCTTCCCACGCAGTTGGTATTTCTAGAGGTAAAAGCATTTGGTTTGAAGCTTAAATGAACTTTGCTCTCTGGTATGCTTAGCCACGGACTTCGCAGAATTACTTATTTGTAGGTTAATGAATAATTATTCAAGTAAAGATAGTTTGGAAGTTGTAGCTGCAGTTAATTTAGGAAAAAATCTAGGTTTTAGTTACTGCAGTGTTGTAATTTTAGTATTACAGTAACAGAATATCTTCATTGAACTACCCATTCTTCCCATGTTCATGACAAGAGTTGAACATTGGTACTAAACGTCCTGTAGGGAGGAAGCTGTACGTGAATATGTGCTTCGTCCTCGCAAGGTTTGGACGCGGTGCTGTCGACCGTCTCACAAGCAAACTATTTCATCTAAAGCCTCAAGGCACAAGCGGATTAGAACCTGTATCCGCAGAGTAGACACCGTAGTTCCCAGGCAGCTGGGGAGGCCTGGGAATCTGGCACGGCGAGGGGCACTGTCACGGAAAGATCCGATGAGGTCGGCTGGGAGGACTGCGGGCGAATTGGAGGACAAGGTCAGGATCCCAAAGTATCTAAATACATCCGGAGAAGTGATATGGAAGCGCCAGGATGAGATTCCAGACATCTGAGAAGGACTCGCCGCAGGAAGGCAACGCCGTGCGGAGGCGGCAATCGGGCTGAGCCCTGGGGCTCTGGGACGGAGCAGCGTTTGGGTGGCCCGGGAAGGTGTGGAGGGCAAAGCCGTGTCCATCCGCAGCCTGCGGGGATGGTGGCAGTCGGGGAGGAAGAGGACGATGGGAGCGGAGGAGACACGCCGAGTGTCGGGGATGGCAGCGCTCGTGGTGCGGTGCAGGGCGCTTGGTTCCCCTCTGTGCTCGCAAGTGCCTCCAAGGGAAGTAACTAACTCACCTAAACTGCGAAGAAGATGTAGATGAGATTTTAAGGAAACCTTCCTTCCTTTCAGGACGGTTGAGTATCGACGTGGCAGTGCGGGGAGGTTGTGAAACCTCCCTGGGGGCTTTTAAGAACAGCTTGGATGCCTGATCTGTGCTCACAGGGGACGGGTAGCCCAAATCACAGCATGACTCACGTCCCAGGCCTGCCCTGCACCCCGGGACGAGGATGGAGAAACCCTGGCACGCTCCGGCGTCCGTAGCTCCCGGGTGCTGGAGCAGTGCCGGCTGGATTTGTCCCGTGCTGCTGGTCGAGCAGCCATCGCCGCCAGAGCTGCTGACGTCGAGCTGGGACTGCCGTGACCTGCCGAGGGAGATGGGAAATACGCTGTATTTCACTGTTTCCCAAGACAGCCGGTGCCGCCTGTGAGGACGTCAGCGTTAACAGGGTGATGCAGGCTGCCGGTCCCCTTTTGGACATGCGGTCGATATCGTAAAGCCTCTTCGTGGCTTTACAAATTGGAGCGCTAGTGAAATACTGCCTCTTCGTGTTTGCACGTGCTCCATCACTGCGTGACCACAGAGTGGAAGTTTTCCTCGGCGTGAATGCCTTTGGAGGAGGACGGTTTGCGTTTTTGTAGATGAGGTGTATCTGTCTATGCAGAGCTTTGTAAATCACGGTTCAGGTCCTATGTGCTCTTTGTGGTATTTGATCTAAAATAGTCAAACGGATTTAGTTGGTTTGTTCGTTTTCTGGTTGGATACAGTGAGTTCATTTATCTTCTTTACTGTATCCAGCCAGCTGCTGTGTGTTCAGTTCAACTACACCCTGCAAATCTTAATGAATTGATATCGCATAGCTAATTTTTGTAGCATGTGCAGTATGTCATAGGAAAAAGTAGACTTGAATAGCTAGGTGGGGGGCATTTGGCACCAATAAAATACAGCAAGCAACTCAGTTTCATGAGTAAATATTATTTAGCTGGTTTTATTCTGTAGTCAAAGTGCCTTTGGCACAGCGTAGACACTTTAAAAGTGTTAACGCTTAACCTTGAGTGACTGAAGTCTGAAAGTCAAGAAGGAGCCGTGGCGTTGTCAGACTGCAGAGTAAAATGCTCGGTGGTGACGCAGTTAAGTAGCGGCAAATGTTAAGTGTTGGGGCTTCGTTGCTGGCTGCTACGGCCGGGAAGGTGCTGTCCCCGGTGAGCTGTCAGCCCGTGCTGCTGGGGCACGTGCAAGGCTGGTGGGAAGCTTCATAGCTTCCAGCAGCAGCACTTGGTTTTGGAGGCAGAGTCTGCAGCTGGGATCTATCTGGGTTTGTGACTGTCTGGAGAAGGCCACCCCAGACTCATCAGATATCGGCATGGACTTCCAGCCATCCCAGATATCCCGCTCTGAGATTTATACTTTGCGTTTTGGTTGAACATAGACATCAGCAATTGGATAACTTCAAATGCTTCAACGCCTAAGTGCCTAGCAAAGAAGTATGAATTTGTATCTCAGTGTTTGCAGTGTCCTCTGGGAACGAGTCCATCCCAATAGTCTTTTGAAGCACTTGGGCCTCCAGCCGGTACGCCGTCCTTGTGTTTGTAGGACAGCGTGCAGCAAAAAGCACAATAAACAGAACAATAGTTCTCCTATACTTCCCTTAGGAGTGATAAAAGGTAATTTGAAGCTCATCATTGGGGGAAAAGTAACCTCTGCCATAGCCAGCGGTCATCATTTCCCATGGGATCTTCAGTTTCCTCTCTTCCCTTGCTGGCTGCTGTCGGTATCGTGGGGTCCTTCCATGGTCCTGTGCAGCTCATCCGGGATTTTAATATCCTGAATAATAGTTGGCTTTATCTGCAAATTTTGCTACCTTGTTATTTATCCGTTTTCCTAGATTCCTGCTGAATGTACTAAGCAGTGCAGTCCTGGATATCTGGGGAACCTTCTGCCTGGTTTTTGTCCTCTCAGTTCTCCACGGGACCCTTAGGTTGTGGGTGATCTTTCCTGAAAATCTAAGCACTGAAAAATAGTAGACTGAGTCACTGGTGAGCTTATGCTTATTGACTCCTTCAAGGGACTCTGGTAGACTCGTGAGGTGCAACTTTCATGTATTTATTTTGTATTTGAAAGGAAAAATGTAGACTTTTACATGCTAAATGAATCCTGTACTGAAAAAGCAAGAAAAAACAAATTATGGGAGGGGGCTGCTGGGGCTGCGGGCCGGTCCTCAGCGGGTTCCTGGTGGGGTGAGACGAGACCTCGGGTGCTCAGAGCCGCGGTGTTTGCCCTGCCGTGCGGCGTACGCAGGAGGACGTGACCCAGGGTCCTCAGCAGAGATGCGCTGTGGACTCCAGCAGCACCTTGGGCGCGGGATGTGCATCCCTGCCGCGGGCTGCGGACCACCACCACCCTCGAACGCCGTGCAGGCGCAGGCAGGCCTTTGCTGCCTTGCCTTTTCCCTTGTTTTCATCATTTAAAGAAACTTTATTACCTTTCTTGCCATGTTTCAAGAAGCTGTGCTGTAGAATTTTGCTTTATTTTAATACAGGGCTTGATTTCCAGCAAGTTTCTTTACAGAAATCTCAGTTTTCTTTTACATGTGAAACAGATACTTTTCCTTGAAAACAGAACTGGTCTACAAATGATTTTTTTTCAAGACTAACATCCTTGAAAGTATGCGAGCCTTCCTTACACAAACCCTCACTTCTGTCTTATCAAATACAACTAAGGTAAACACAGATAAACACCCAGGCCTAGTGCACATCCATCAACCTTTTCTTTTTTTCCCCCAGCAGTGACTAGAAAATGTTTTACAGAAATGGTCAACAAATATTTCTTTCTGTTATTAATGAGATTTAAGCATTTAAGGTATGTTTCAACCATCAAATCTGGGTCTTCCCTTTTTACAGACTGTGGGTTCTTCGTGTATCTCTCAGAAACAGGCCTGGCTGCATTCTGAAACTCGATGATTTTTATTATTTAGACTGTATTTGCAAGCTGACAGGATTGGCTAGATGTAGCGTCTACACCACTGATAGTGTAGCTTGATTCTGTTTTCCTGAATGCCAGAAACAGGCTTTGCTTTGATTCTCCTTCATAAATTACGGTCCAGAGCAAACTGCATCAAAGCGCATCAAATCTTTGTTTGAGCTGAGGTTTATTTTTGCTGGGTTTGTTCCCAAGCAGCACTGGTGGCAGGAGGATCCCTAGCACTGACCTCCTGGTTGCTTGGTATAACTTTGGCAGGACCCAAGTGCTGTCAGATGGCATCTGGATCTTTGTTAATGCAAGAGTTGCTCTGTTTTGTTGTCTGCAACTCGGCTGAAGAGCAGACAAAGTTTGAACAACCACGGTGCAGATTTCAGCTCGAACGCCTGTGCGTTTGTCCGCTGCTTCTGCTCGTGGAGGTGGCTCGGTGCATCGCATCCCCACAGCACAGGGCACGTCCTGGTAGAGGAGACGGCCCTGCTCCCTCATATCGAAGCTAATTATTAAAATTGTGGTGTACTTTGATCTGAGGGCTAATTAGCTTACCTTTGTAACAGAATTATCTAATCTGAGATTGACATGTCTGAAGTCGATGTACATGACCAGTTTTGGCAGGCATGCCTTAATTGGGAGGTTATTCATTTGAACAGCAGCAAGCTACGGCAAAAGCACGCTCGGCTGTAACCTGGGTGGACTGCGACTCATCACGCTTCTTTATTTTGAAACCTGGTCTGGGGTTACTAGAGGCTCTTAGGAGGTGGAAGATTCCACGTTGGCTCGTGTCCTAAAATCGCAATCAAAGCCGCTTCCCACAAGAAGGATGAGTAATGAACAGTGAATTACCTCTGCAGGTCGTTAGACCAAAAAAGACTTTGAAAACACTTTAATATGAGGAAAGAGATTTTATTCTATGCATGTTTTTTATCCAAGCGCAAAAGTACAGAAATACAGCAGCAGTCTGAGTAGCTGGAGATGGGCAGAAACACAAGTGTGGGAAAACTGGACCAAATTACGGTGAAACCTCTGTGTTTTCAGACACATGCAGTTACTAAGCAACTGGCTTCGTTGCTTAGTAGTGGATTTTTGTCCGAATGCCTTTGAATGCCGCTTTGTCCTCTGGTCCCAGCCTCTTCCGCTTCTCTTGCAGTGGGACCTGGTGTGCGACGATGACTGGAAAGTGCCGCTCACCACCTCCCTGTTCTTCGTGGGGGTGCTCATCGGCTCCTTCGTATCGGGGCAGCTCTCCGACAGGTAAAGCCGCTGCTTCTGGGCTTGCTTCTAAGCAGACCAGAGTTAAGCCTCTCTGCTACCCCTGACTGACGTGTATGCACAGAAAAAGGTCAGAGCTGGTCAGTTTTTTAAGAGGCATAAGGGAGTTAAATGTCCAGTTCTTCTTGCTTTCAGTCAAAATTAGGTAACTGGCTTTTCTTTGAAATCCCAACCCAATTCCACCACGCGCTTAGAATTACGGCCACTCACGCACATCAGAACGAAAGGAACTGGTCTCTGCGATGGATGTATGTGTCTGCTTTGCAGTTTGATGTGGTCACGTTCACAACAAAGTTTCTTTCTTTACCCATCCTTTCTAATGAAGATGTTATTCTTCCTAACACATTAATTAAAAATTCATTCTAGGAGCTGTAAGACAGGAAAAAAGCTTTTCCCTTAAGTGGAAGGAAGCTCTGCATAGAAAAGATGGTTTGATGGAGATCAGCTACGCATATCCAGTAATAAGAAAAAAGGATGACCTGTAAAAGGATAGCAATAAAGTGATACTAATAGATGTGAAATATCAAGAAAACATTACAGACATTTGGCGATTAGCTCAGCGGTGTTTAAGCTCTGGCCTTGCGAGTGCCAAACGCAGCACATACGTTCCTCCTCTGAGTCTCCGCTTCCCTATTAGCCCCTTTTGCCATGTAGTTGCCGCGGGGTCCCAAATACAGCCTTGGTCGCTCCCTTTGAGCAAGGGCCTCCAAAGAGTTACGTAAGAATCAGCTTCTTGAGATGTTCAGCTTGGGGTCTGGAAACCTGATGTGAGCTTTAATCTTAAAGCCCCAAGTATTAAATTGCATGTGATCTGAATTTAATCTGATGCCTCGTGACCCCGGTGCAGCAGTCAGGCAGCGTTACTGTCTGAAAGGGAGACGAGATAATCACTAAATCGCTCTGGTGCCATTTGCCTACCGGGAACATCTGAGGAAATGCCTGGCACAGGCATGCTTTAGCTGTCGGGAAGGTTCACTCACCCTGCTGCCGCCGGGCCACTAATGTGACCCTTTAGTACTAGCTAGGAGCTGAATTTTTTGGGAAGAGTTCTGGCAGTAAAGGGTCTGTTCAAAGCCCATAACTGAACGATTTCCCCGATGCTGCTGCAGGAACCTAGGTAACTCCAATATAGACAAGTGGAGGAGGATACATTTATGGCGACTCACAGGAGAAAGAGTGAAACCAGTTGAAAAAGCTGTTTAACTCTGAAAAAATGTACTTTTATCATAATGTATAGATGCTGGCATCTATACAGTCCCATCATTTCCTATCTTTTGGCTGTGTGACTTGCAGGCTTACTGTTTCTCTCACATGCAGTTGTCTAATCTCCCTGGTACCTGTCTAGTAGTTCCCCGAAGTTTCTGCTCTTAATTTCTTAGCTTGGTTTATTTCCTGGGTGCTGGAAATCTTGTTTTTAATACTTGTGAAAATGATGTGCCGCCAAACTCAAAGCTGTGCTAAGCTCTGAAGCTTAGGACTGGATATTTGTGCTGCATCTCTCTTCTGTAGCCCAGCTCCACACATGAATGATCTCTTAATAATATTCTCCCTTATCTTTTGCGAAAGGTTTGGCAGGAAGAGTGTCCTTTTCTCCACTATGGCTGTGCAGACCGGCTTCAGCTTCCTGCAGATCTTCTCTACCAGCTGGGAGATGTTCACAGTGCTGTTCCTCATAGTGGGGATGGGACAGATCTCGAACTACGTGGTGGCCTTCATACTGGGTATGAATATGTCTACATTACATTAAATGTTTGCTTGATGTAGTGGGTTTTTTTTCCTTTTCTTCTGAACCTGCATCGTTTAGTAAGAGACGCTAGTAAATCATCACTAGTACAATTCCTAATTTAGGCCAGCAATATGTTTTTTTCTTGGATACTTTAAAGAGTCTCTCTGAATGGATGTAGCCTATGCATTTTACAGGTTTAGAGGAAAAGGTGAGTGCAGGAAACATCTAAATAAACTTTTATTTCCCTTCTCTTTAGAGAACTATTGAAAAAGCTTAAGGGAGTGTTCAAGGTTTTTTATCTGAAGAAACAGGTCTGAGATAAAAAAGGCGTTTCAGGTTCCTCCTTGCTGCACCACCCCTTGGTAGAGGGTTTTCTAAATGCTTAATGTCAGGCAGCAAACATTTTGAACCAAATTTTCTGCTGTAAATTTCCCTGATTTAAATGAAGGATGAATCTTACTGAATTTCCATTAAATACCTTATTTCAGTAATTAACGTGTTACAAACTGAAACTTTCAATGATGTAAAACAATAGTAAATGAAATAATGAAAAATTGTAAAACAATGATAAAACCTTATTAAATGGCTTTCCAAGGGGTTAAGTTACTGAATATGGAAAGATAAAAACCTGTTCTTAGCTGCAATTTCACATGTAGTGGGCTAGGTTAATCCTGGATTTTAATGTCACAGAAGTCATCAGCATAGTCTGCAGCAGGGCCAAATTCATTTAGACTTTCAGGAAATAATATTTGGGGGGGGGGGGGTCCACATGTGCTCATTTTAGAAAGCTTAAACTTTAAAACTGAATGCACAGAAGATAGCTCTGAGAATTTGTGTCTTAGTATACTTGTAATAATAGGTTAACAACATTGGAATGAAATTAAGGTGAATAATCTTGCTTAGTTACATTTTTGTGAATTATTTTATTGTTTGACTTTGGATAGGTGGGGTATATTTTGCTCTAATTTTCTTTTCATTGCAATAACTGGATTCTTGAGCAAGGTCATTCTAAGCACGTGTTGCATTCATCACTGATATCAGTGTAAGGAAATGTTAACTAGTTAAAATGTTCAGTGTACTTTGGTTTATGGCCATCTTTGCCATAAAGGAGAAAGTATATGATTGTATTGTCGGCATTTTGCCTGTCATGTTTTATTTTTCAAGAGGACATGTTTCTGAAAATAAGTGTATATCCCCTAAAAATGGTTTGGAACTGAAAAGGAAAATAGAATACAGAATAAACTAGGGTATTTACACAGATTATATCTTCTCTATATTATATTTAGCAAAAAGTTTGATTTGTGGATGAGGATGATAGTCCTTCCTATAAATAATCCACATATGCTCAGACAGGCTAACATTTTTCTTTCAATACGTGGTTAAGGAATCAATGACTGAACTCACACTTGGAGTTTAAATCTGTATCTCCAGACAGGAGAACAGCAATTTCATCTGGCTTCTCCATTTGATGCAGCAGTTAATATCATTTTGTAGAATATGGAGATACAAGAAAAATGTATTGATAATTTTAATTACAATTCTAAATTTAATTTATGTAGGAATCCAAAGGTCTATTTTCAGGACATTTGCGATTTATGCTGTCTTTCCAAACGAGCATTAAAGAGCATGGCTGGCCTCCCTTTTTATTTTGCTGTTATGTTTAATGAGGGTTAACGTGGAGCCACAGGCTCGCGGTCCACTCGGGACAGGACAGGCTGAAAGATGCTTCGGACGTGGCGCCGATTCCCTGGCCGTAGGACGTGGTTCCTGGCCCGTGCACGCTGTGTCTGTGCGGCAGCAGGGGTCAAGTGTCTGTTCGTGTAAGATAGGGCTGTTTCTCCTCAAGAAACGTTATTTTTGTTTAATTACGCGGGTGCTGTTTGCTGACACCTTATCTGTAGTATTGTCCCTTCTGGCCTCCTGCAGGCTTGTTCCACAGACGGTGCTTCTCTCTGTGAACAGAGAGGTGGGTGACTTTGGTGCTTGATGTTTTTGATGTTTTCTCCCCCTCCGTGAGCCTTGAGGCTATTACTACGGATAGGATCAATCAAGGTCATTTGTAAGATAGCGTTCTAGTTTAAGTTAGTCATCAGCCATCTGTCATCAAGGAGGAGAGAGAGGCACTGCTAGAGGATGATTCTTCCCACCCAAAAATGTGTAGCTATGAGCCGCCGGCATGCTCCGGCTAGCGCCTGGCTCTGCACGCCTTCGCGGGGCTCTGAGCTGCGCCTGGGCAAGGCACCCTCCCGCGAGCAGCGCGTGACAGATGCTGAATATGAAAATACACCCATGAAAAGAAAAATAACATGCTTTCCCATGCGTAACTGGGACACTGCTACAGCTTACTCATCCAAACTAGCTGTTTGCATGTGTTGCAATATTGCTGCCCACATTCATGAGCATGGTTTCCTTCCCAAGCTGCCTGGGAGCATCTCTAGCGATGTTTTGCAGCTGCTTCCTTTGAAAGTTCCCTCTGCACGTTTTTCCTTGCCTTTAGGCCTCGGTTGCTTTCTGTGCTCAAAACTTCTGTGTCCAAGTTCTGAGACTGTGAAACAACAGTTAAATTTGTGAAGGCATGTTGATATTGTCCCAGAATTGTTATTCAGGGGAATTCAGGAATTGTTATTCAGGGTCAGGGGAATGAGGGAAGAGGAGAGGAAGGAGGGAGGCTAGAGAACTGTAATTGAAAGATGCTGTGAGATGCATGAGATGTAATGCATATGAGATGTAACCTCATGTTGGCTTTGAATTGCCACAAATCCTGCATTTGAGCATCATGTCTGATATGTATAAATCAATGTTTCAAGTATCATGCCTCTCCTAAGAGCCCCCCTCCACAAAAGCAACCAGCAGAAGACGAGGGTTTAATTTATCGCCCCCTGCACTGTCTATCCCTAAGAGCTCTTATTTTCATTTTTCTTATTGTGAATTTGTTCAGTTACTCAGAGCCTTTAAACCAAAACTGCATGTAGCTATTAAATAGAATATTTTTGGCCTTGGACCTTTTTTTTCATTTTCTATGCAATAGTAAATGTTGGGGGTTTTAACATATTACATAACTAAAACATACTCTCCAGACTTCCCAAGGCCCTCCTGTTTGTTCAGTGTAATTTGCTTTTTAACTGAATCCAGGTCAAATTGGATGAGTTATGGCATTTGTAGTGCTTTTAATGGATAGGAAATTTCCGTAGACCTTTGGCTGAGCTCACAAGGAGAAATGAGGTAGAACTGGGGGTGTGCTTGGATTTCCTTAGGCAGAGGCTGGGCTTTTTATTGGAAAAGAAATTAGGTGCTTTTGAAGGCTTACAATGTTCTCAACTCGTGAGCACTGGATATTACCTTGGCACTGGGCTGTGTATCATGCAGTTGTAGTCTGCTTTCATTTAGAGATGCCTGCTTACTTGAACAGATGCCTTATTAGAAGATGGTATCTTCACTTTTAACGTCCTTCAACCTGTGATCTGCTGCACGGGGGAACAGATGGTTGCCTGGTTGAGCAGGTTGCGAAGGCTCCGCAAAGTCTGCCGGCCCTTAGCCCGTGCCTGTGCTTATCTATCCTGGATAATGTCGAATCAAAGCAAACAGGAGTTGCTCCTTCATCCAAACCTCACGGATACTCCTGGCTTCTTTTCTTCCCTCAGCAGCTCGGTGGCTGGTTTGGGGAAGGAGGGTTATCACCGGTGCTCTTAGCGCGTCGCTGTGGTGCAGCAGGGCAGTGCAAGGCTTTGCCTCCCCACGGGAGCGTTTATAAGACAGGAGCAGATTTGCCAGGCAGGAAAAAGGACTGGGAAAGAGTGAATCTACCATGCCGTGAGCCAGGGCAGTGTCCCAGAACATGCTGCAAGGTGCAAGGGTCATCAAAGTGAGCAGCAAAGAGGGTGGGATTGCAGGGCTCCCGACAGCCAGCAGCGGGAGAAGCCCGTGGAGAAAGGAGTGCTCCCTCGGACAACCCCTAGATGCAGCACGGGGGCTGTTTGGGATATCGCGTGCCCTGGGGCTGCTCTGGTTTATGCTAGGGCTGGGACCAGGGCGAAAGCAGGCAAGTGGCAAATTCATCCTTGTTCTCCTGGTTCCTGAACCAAGACAGCTGCCTGGCCGAGGAGTTAGGGTCTGCGTGAACTGTACTCGCGCGGAGGGTAGCGACAGACCTTGCTGGTAGAAAATCCAGGTACATCAGAAATGAGGAAGGACCCATAAGGGGCTCAAGTTCATAGCACTGAGCAACACAACGGAAGAGCCCTGTCACTTTGGGCAAGGACACAGTGTTCAGGTCACCGTGTGCTACGTTGTCGGTACAATCGAGTGATGTGAAGTGGTCGAAGCCAACCCTCGTGGGTGAGGGGAGGCAGGAACGCGCAAGCGGGCTGGTACTGCAGCTCAGCCGGTTTGTTAAGCTGTGGGGAATCTCAGATACGTGTAATACAAGCTACTTGTACCTCTTCACAGATTTATCCTTTCAAATTAGATGCAGTTTGTCAGGGGAAGGAGTTGAAAACTCATCAGACTGGAGGACCTAAAGACTCTGTCTTGCTGGGAAAGGCAGCACAGCAAATCTGACATTGGGTTGTTTTGGAGAAAATCCAGATATATATATATGTGTGTGTGTTTTTCCGTAAAGAGGCATATTCTCTTCATGAACATGCATTCAGTGTGGTTTGCTTCCTTTTAATGGCTTAGGATGGAGAAAGGTTGGGAAGCAGCACAGCAGGCATGAGCTAGGCAGAAGCATAGAGGATGCCATACAAGGCCAATTAAAAACCTGAAAATATTCACACTGAGATATCTTGCAAACAAACTTTAAAAAAGCTAAGGGCCAAGATTTTTCAAATATAGGCACTAGAAGATTTGGTCCCAGGCATGTGTTTAATCTGCCCAACAACAAGCAATACAGACAGACAATATAACTGTATTAGTTCAGCCAAGAGTTTGCCTGGGATTAATGTACAATCCTAGAACTCAGTATTTTGGAAATCAGGCTAATGAAGATAATTTAAATATCCCCTGCTCAGTCTTCCCCACTAGCAAAGCAGATTTGGTCCCCATCCGCATGATACAGCTGTGGAGAATGAGGCTGCGTATCGCAGAGGCTTTACGCCTTTGCAGAAGCATCTGACATTGGCCACTGCTGGAAATGGGACACGGCTCCATGGGCCAGTTCTTTAATGTCCAGATACGTGGAGCAAACCACAGAAGAGTTCATATTTCATTACACATTTCCGCATGGTAGCTTTTATTTTCTGTTCCAAACTTATCTAAACTCCTGGGAGATGTGAACAAACAAGATTTCATTAAAAGGACACTGTCAACTATTTCATTTTTCAATTTGTCAACCTTTGCAACAGAGGAGAATTCAGTTAACCGTGAGTCTCCCAATCCTGTGTTAGATCTTGTGAGCAAATGTTGATGGCAATAATGTAGAAACTGAGTAGATGTTGCTATCAGAACTATATTTAGTGTTGAAAACAGTTTTCTAACAGACCCTCCAGGACTTTTGGGGTCACTGGAGAAGACCAGATGGTGGCTGGGCTTCTAATAGATTTAACAGCACGGCTGCTTGAAGGAAGGTGTACAGCAAAAATCTGGAGGGATCTCCCACCAGATTAGTATCACCTTAAAGATGATCTGCTACTCCTTGAGTGTATTTTGGACTATAATTTGCCTATAATTTGAACGGTAACTCCTTGACAGTGTCCCTTTAAGTATTATAAGAGAAACTGCTCTTTTCTAAGATTGTTTTAGCATATTTTTTGTAAATGCAGTAAACTATTTAGTCATGGTTAAAAAGAAAGAGTTAAAATGCTAATCCAAACTCCCTTGTTTTGAACAGGAACAGAAATTCTTGGCAAATCAGTTCGTATTATATTCTCTACATTAGGAGTTTGCATATTTTTTGCAATTGGCTACATGTTGCTGCCACTATTTGCTTACTTCATCAGAGACTGGCGGATGCTGCTACTGGCTCTCACTGTCCCGGGGGTGTTCTGCGTTCCTCTGTGGTGGTGAGTGTGACCGTGCCGCACGGTGCTCGGCTGCAGAAAGTCCCGTCTGCAGCTGATGTCTCCAGTTTGAATTGCTCTATAACCAGAGGGTTATAACTTCAACTTGCTGTGGGGTGTTTTTTTTTTTTTCCTTTTCCCTCCTCTTCATTTTTTGGCATTGTATTTGCCATGTGAGCAGACCTTGCTTTGAAGGGGTTTTCTTGTTTTTTTCTTTTTGCCAGTTTTAAGTCAAGCCAACCGTCTGCTCAACCTCTCTGGCCACGTGCTTGAATCCACTTTTTACCAGCTTTCCAGTGCAGCGTGAGAATTTTGTATTTAATTCCTAACTTTGAACACTATTAATCACCTTTTTGTTTGCCCCATACTATTCCTGGATGAGCTGTACTGTACTTCATTTTAACTTTTTTTGCTTCCTTTTTTCTTTAAGCCATTTTTTTCATGTGGATTCAACTGCCGATTGGTACTAAAGTCTCCCTGAAACGCGGTGCAAGTTTTGTGTTATGTTACACACATTTAACATGGGATAGGTGAGGGATGTTTAATATTAGGCATTGAATATATGCCCATACCGCCTGCTGGAGTGTGGTCCAGGGCAATTTACACTTCATGTCTTAAAAATTCTCTACTTGGTTAGTAATACCCTACCCTTGGAGGAGGAACTTCCTGACTTACGACAACTCCATGATTTTTTTCTTTCAATTTGCTTGTAACCTTATTCCCTTTGGCATTATCAGAATGATTCAGAGCCCCCAGATTGTGTGGTTGGGAAACACTCGCTAGTAGGAGCATCAGCATCCCGGAGGTGTGTTCACCCAGCAGGCTCACCTGAAAGCAGATGTTACTTTAGCTCCCAGATGCAGCAGCTTTTTCCAGGTGGGGAAACACAAGAGATGTACTGTCTTGTAAGGAGTGGTTTCATCTTGACTGTATCAGATTCTCCATCAGTGAGAGGTCCTCAAAGCAGATGAGGGTCAATGAAGCAAGGACAGCCCTAGCAGGCAAATGGGATGTTTTGCTTCTCCTCCTGTTTATTTTCTTTCTTAGGCTGAATTTTAAGTTCTTGTCCAGTTTCAGGGTGGATAGAGTAAAATGTTCATTCCTCTAAGGCAGTCTCTGGGAAGAAAGAAAAAGAACAAATTCTTTTAAATTAAAAAAAAAAACCCTAACTCTGGATTAACTCAGTAAACTGTAATGCACATTTCACAGTTTCAAAAGCTTATCTGACTTGCTTGTAGATGGTGCCTGATCCAAATACTGTGCAACTCCTCCCTGAATGGCTCTCCCGATTCTTTTATAGTTCTTCTACACAAGCTGGGAAAACCTTTAGTATATTACTTTGAGTATGAAGTCACAGAACATGAAGCACAACTAACTAATCATATGCATCTCTACTGATTCAGCCACTTCTTCATCCTGTAAAGAGGAGATGTCAACTTCTCTGGCCTTTGAAGGTTGGGAGTGCAGCCTTGGGACTGGCCCAGCTTCTTAGACGTTGGAGATGCATGGGAACTTAGGGGCTTAGGCACATCTGTATTTTAAATCTAAAGTAGAAGAGAACTGTGGAAGTCGACCAGCACAGACTGCCACTTGCATTATTCTACATCAGCGCTGTTGGGCTCCTCGTTTTCCTTTTTCCTTCAGCTCTTCCCCAACTACTACAAATATGCACCAGCTTCTCTTCTGTAAACCCTGGGTAGGTGGGCACACAGCCAAAGACAACAGATGGTGTGTGCAGAGCCATGGGGAGGCTAGAAGGTATTGCTTGATTTCTGAAAGCCCAGGAAGGGGGAAAACGTGTGTGAAATCCTAGAAGCTTGTGTAGCATGAGCCTGAAGGTGAGTTCTCCCAAGCTGTGCTCACAGCCAGGTGAGCTGAGGGCAGAAGATGGGTTTCTGCAAGCACCTGGGGATTTCTTTCCCTATTTTACCAGGAATGTCAGCAGCCCAGGCAGCTTTGAAAGCAGAGGACAGAGCCTACACTGAATTACAGCAGTGACAGGTACCTAGCAAAGGGCAAGCAGCTCCATGGCAAATGCCTGTTTAGCAGAGCACGAACAGGGGCCATATAGCTCAGGAGAGCAAGCACTGCACGTAACCTCTGGCTTTATTATGCCTGTTTCCAAGGATGCTAACAATATGCTTTGGTAGTGACAGCCGTGCCCAGAACAGGTATTTTCCTGTTTTTCTCTGCATGCAGTTCTTACCTGGGACTTGAGGAACACAGTAACTCTGTCTGGCTAAGCTGAAGGTTGGCTGCTCTATGCCCTGCTCCTGTGAGCTGCTCCACACTGTCCTCTTGGTTGCTGAGTCCATGTTTTCTTTTCATCTTCCATTGCATTCATCCAGCTCTGCCTTAATGGCCTGGTGGGAATGGAAGTGCACCCTCACTTGCCTGTGGTTGCTTTGCACTGCAAAAAGAGTTAAGGAAAATTTACTGCTGTTCTCAGCTTGACAGAAACATTGCAGAAGGGCAAATATCCTTGCTCTGTTGCTGCCCTAGTCATCTGTTATTTTTTGAAGGGATAGTTATTTAGAAACTACAGAAGGAAAGGTGTGGTATCTTTCATGCTTCTAAATATTGTAAACATAATTTACCAAAAAAGTTATGTGAAATAGTTTCTTCTTTTCATGTTGGTCTTAGCTGAGGAACTCCTTTCTTCCTGTTATCTTGAAACAGTTATATCTACAAGTAAGAAATTAATATGTTTATAACCATTAAGTGATTTAGATCTGTTCTTCTATAGTCTAAAACATCTGCTGCAAATCTCAGTCTTGTCAGTTTTTTTTTTTTTTTAAGTCTTAAAATCAAACCTTTAAAATGGTTTTCAGCTTCAACTCTGCAATCATCTGATATTAAAGATAGTCAGAGGAATTTAGGAGTTATTTTGGTATATTTAACTTGAAATGTATTGAAGTTCTCCAACACATGTGTCTTTCACTCTGCACCAAACAGCTGCACTTTGTTAGGCAACGGGGATGGGGAAAAGCTGGTTTGAATGTGAGCCTCTTAGATTGCGGCTGCACAATAAGCACTATGAGGCATATGAAGTTCGTCAGGGCTGTCTTCTCCTCTTGCCTCCAAAGGCATGGCTTCAGAGCCCTGCCCTGAAATGCATTTGGTGGGAATCTCCATGCTTTTTAGGATCATAAAGCAAGCACAAAATTACATGCATGGTACCTTATAGTCTGGGACTAATGTGATGGTAGATGGGGATCCAGGTGCAAAACTGTGTTGAGACAGGTTGGTATTAGATGAAACTTAGGCATCTGGGCCCGCTACTTCCATGAAAATGTTACTTATACATCATCCTTCTCTGTTACTCTTTTATTCATTCCTATTCCAAAGACTCCAAAATGTTTCCAGTATTGTCTCTGCAGTAGTCTTGTGTTCATCCACTTGCCCATGAAGAAAAGCAGCGCAGCTAGCTTACCTCTCATAAATTCACGTTAGTAGTAGAACAAGCTAAGAGAAATCATCTGACACTCAAAACCTTTGACATGGCTTTGGGTCAGCCCGTTAGGGAATTCATTGGAAAAGGAATGTCTGACCTGCTTTTTTTCCAAGGAGAGGAAAAATTACTGCTGACTGGAGAAAGCAAGGTAGCATTTGTTAAGATCGAAGAATTTAGTTAAGGACAGGTTGGAATTTCTGTCCTGCGTTTCGTGTTAATTCACTCAGCATGTGCCTGGAATTGATTTGTAAATGTTACCTACTCTGCTACTACTCCCCTTTACCTGAAAGAGCCTGCATCAGATTGGTGGTAAAATCGGGAGATTTGTGTATAAGCTTCCTGTGACACAGAGCCTTTAAATATATCCTCTATGCATTTAAAGCATTTCCACGCTGTAAGCAGTTCTGTAAGAATAATTTTGTTTAGTGTTAGTTAAGCTACCTGTATCTTTGCTGTTCATCTAGTAACTTCTGTCTTTTTGGTGGGCATTATTTATCACTTACAAAAACAGCGACCTAGAAAAGGGCCCAAGCACGCAACTGCTTAAGCATGAAAATAAACATGTCCCATATACTTGAATTCTTCCATTGATCCCAATAGGACAAATTCATGAATTACATTACCCGCACACTTATGTGTTGACTGTCTTCTATTACAAGTAATCTAGAGATGAAAGGGTAACTCAGGAAAAACTATAAATATGTTTTTAATAACGTTTTGACTTTTGTGAAAATGTTGAGTCATTTATTCTGAAACTTATTACAGGGTCATTCCTGAATCCCCCCGGTGGCTGATCTCCCAGGGAAGATATAAAGAGGCAGAAGTTATTATCCGAAAGGCTGCAAAAATAAATGGCGTTCCAGCCCCAGCTGTGCTTTTCGACACCACGGAGGTATGTGTCATATGTCTTGTTACTTAACCTCTTCAGCAGTTTTCCCCTTTGGCTAATTAATTTCTTGTGAAACAGAACAGAAATGGTTTACAATGCTAAAGGCTGGCATTTACTGTTGGCACAAGGTAAGTGATGGCTTGTTAGGGTTAGCAGGCTCAAAATGAGAAGCCAGAGGGTTTGCTTGTTTGTTTGTTCTTTACAGTAAAATTCTCCTCTTCGGCTGTGGTCGGTTGTGATTTTCAGACCAAGGGTCACTCAGATTGCTCCATCACTCAGGCAGCTGGGAAGATCCAAGGAGAAGATGCATTTATTTCCATCGCACACTATTAACAGCTTGCAATGTAACAGCAGTTCTTCCATGAGAGCACTGGTCCTGTGTCCGGTGTTAAGATGCATGCATGCCCGTGCTGCGTGAAAGCGCCAAAGGGATCCCTCAGGCTTCGCAAACCAGTAAAAGCACCAAAGGGCACCTAAAAGTGCACTTGAAAAGTATGACTATTGTGAAGGCAGTAAATAACATGAAGCTCTTGTTTCTTATGTTTTGTCTTCATTGGTAAAACGAAGGAAGCCCAGCACAGTACTCACCAGCATCCGGAGCGTGGGTGCCGCACGGCCGTGGGAACGGGACTGGCTTATTCCCGGGCTCCTTTCCCCCTCTAGTGGCTGTTCCTTCTGCCTAGCCAGCTCCTCCTTAAAAGGCAGAGTAATTTTCCTTGCTCAAAAAAAACCAGCCTCACTTCCAACCCTGTGTCAATAATGATCACGTGTAGCTGTGTCAGACCTTATGCTATGGCTCTACTATTAGTACCTGCGTTTTATGTCCCCTAAGCAGTGACACAACAGAAAGACAAGGCACCACAGGCTCTTTTGCAGTATCTGCAGAAGAGAAATGCTGCTTGCTGCATCTCTTGTTGGCAACATCAATTTCTTGAATGTCATGCTTAAATTTTGGCTAGGTTGCTGAAGGTCTCTTTTCAAGTGCATGTTTGAGCGCAAATTCAAGTGTATGTTCTAGCTATGGGAAGCTCATTGTGGAAAAGCACTTTCCTTACTTCCCAGCCAGAGTTCAGATGTCTTTCATACTGGAAATTACTTTTCAGTCTCCAGTGGAATCTGCTTTTCATCATTGCTGCATATTTTTGAGACCAACTGGCAGCTCATCTATCCTTTTACTTCGTGGGAATCTTGCATGCCTAAGTGCCTGTCCACAAAAGCCTGGGGATTGCGTTTGCATATTGAATCCTCCATTGAAGCATTTTTCAAACACTGCCAGGAAAGCATTCCTTGGAAACCAAAATCTTTTCCTAGGAAGCAAAATCTCCTGGCTAGCCAAGCACAAACAGCTAGGAAGGCTCAGCAGTTCACCTTCTCACAAGCAGGTCAGTGCCGTGACCTGGCTTTGCCTGAAGCAACTAGCTGGAGAGTGAGAGGGAACCTGTGTCTCCGTGTCCCTTGCCTTGCGGCTGCTCTTCTGAGTCGAAGCCAGTAGCAGCTTTAGCGCTGGTCTCTGCGGTCCCCGGGAAGTGCTCGGTGCCTGCTAAGCCCTGGAGTGAAGCCTTCCCTTGGCCTGGAGAGGGCAGGGTTGGGAGGAGAGCCCGGCTGCACGCTGCCTGGCGCGACCCGGCCGAGGAGACCTCTGTGCAGGCGGGAGCGGCATCCTGGCACCAGCAAGCAGAATCTTGCCTCAAGCCTCAAACCGGCTCCCCGTCTCCGAAAGAGCAAGGATGAAGGGTGGATGTCATGATACACGCTGATCTCAGCACTGAGCTTAGCATCCCGTGCCCTGCTGCGGCAGGGCGCTGGCAAGCAGGCAGCGAAACTGGAGGATTTTTGCATTTACTTCTCACCATTCGTGAAGTTTGAACAAAAGAGAGTTGAATGGACACCGCACAGAAAAATCCCTTTGGTAATGATGTTTCTACTGGAAGAACTGCGTCAGATCATGAGGAAGCTGTACTGCGTCTTTTCTGTCAGCTGATATTCCTTTTTACACAGTCAACGTGTTGCTATGGTTTCAGTGCTAACACAAAACTGGACTTTACTCTGGAGTGCAGCTGGGTGCAGAGACAAGCTGTCTACCTAAAGGACGCTTTCCCTGATGCAGAGCTGGCTCTTGGGCTGACTAGTTATCCCCCAGTATAGTCATAACTTCATAATTGCCCAAACTTGTGGGTATGCAGAGGTTGTTTTGCTCTTAGGTATGTGGGAATTTTTTTGGTCTTGTTTTCCTTTTTCCTTCAGATGCAGGATTCGAAGCCTCAGCAGCAGCAGAAGGCTATCCTTCTGGACCTATTTCGAACCCGAAACATTGCAACTATTACTATTATGTCATTACTTTTGTGGTAAGGAAATGTGTATTCCTAAAGTACCCAGGCACTAGAACAAGTTCTGATTTGAGGGCACATGTCACACTTTTAGATAATGAATCTTACAGTCTTAGACCCTACTTATACATGGTCCTTGGCTAGTACATGGCCTTCAGTGATCCTTGTACCCACACCGGATTAATGCATGAGAGTGCGGAGAGACTAGCCTAGACTCAGATGTAAAGTATTTAGGAAAACATAAGAAACAACTTTAATTTGGGGGCTTTTTTGATTTTGTTTTTAAGAAATTCTCATCTTCATCATGTCTATTTGAAGAGAAATGTCTGTCTTTAAGCATGGGCAGCAACTCAGTAACATAACAAGAACTAGAACCCACTGCCAACTTTTTTGCTCTGTTTTGTACATTGCTTAGCTCAGTGAGATCCTCGTCCCTGCCTGGGGCAACTGCGTGGAATGAGGACACAAATGATACCATATAGACAAACTGTGATCCTTTTCTGTACCTATTTCCCCCAGCATAAAGGAACTGGCTAGTACAGCTGGCATGCCATAGTGAAGCAGTCCTGAGATTTGAAACCTGAACATCCAGCTCTCTCGTGAAGATTAAAATGAGATATAATGGAACTGCCGAGGGGTGGGAGATTCTTTCACTCAAATTTGCTATAAATAAGAACATAGTTGGCATTGAAAATTTTCAAGACTTACTTCATTGTGCTGTTAATGAATCCATTGCAGTGGAAAGCCTTTGTGTATGACTTCCACAAAGCCCTTCACTTAATATTATATATGCAGGAAGGACAGTGAAATCAGAGGTCTCTACAAGCTGCTGTGGATGTGAACACTGCAAGGAATGAAAGAATTAGAAAGATGGGGTCGCCACTGAAATTTTTAAGCCACACTGTCTGTGGTCATGCTTTGTAGCACCCTATTTCTGTAACAAGATCTGAGGTAACACTATAGACATTTGAAGAACAGTATTTCTTAATAATTGATTTTTATTGCTTTTCTCAGGATGCTAACATCGATTGGTTACTTTGGCCTGTCGCTCAGCACTCCAGATTGGCATGGAAATGTCTACATCAATTGTTTCCTCTCGGCAGTTATTGAAATTCCAGCTTACGTGATTGCCTGGCTTCTCCTCCGATCCCTGCCTCGGCGGTATTCAATAGCTGGCACCTTGCTCTTAGGAGGAGGTGTTGTCCTCTTCATTCAGCTGGTCCCTACAGGTACACAATTCAATACAGGACTCAGTAGCATAAAATATTTATAACATTTTATTTACCTATCTAATAGTTCCATAAAATTATTGGAAACCATGATCAAACTTATAGTCTGAGGTCAAATTTATGCTGATCACTTGCAGCCATCATTTTTTAATAACATACATATATATTTGCTGAGTCACACACAGCTGTCATTTGTTGTGTCACATTGCTGAGCTTTTTATAGTACAGGGGAACCAGCTTGTAAAATGAGAGCCAAAAGTGCACTGTGATTTATCCGGTTATGCCTAATGGCTAAAAATCCCTGCAAATTTTCCAGACTTTGCTGTGTATAAATATCCCCAGGATTTTGCTGGAGCAGGATGGTGGTTTGCATGTGCTTCGTTACTGCGTGAATGCACAATCTCATTCCAGTTCATTATACTGCGACAGAACCAACGTCTAGGAAATAACCTGCCTGCTCCTTCTAAACTGTGCTCAACGGGAAGCTTGGAGACAAGTAATCTAGGGATGGGGTCACTATATTGTATAATTAAGATCTTATGATGTAAAAAATGAGTAAGTAAATAAATAAAAACACCAAAGCTTGGGGCAGGGAGCAGGGAAGTGATATGGTCCGTAAGAGGTAACAGAAGTAATAAGTAGATGGTGTAGTTTATTCACCTTGACTTTTTTTTCCTTCTCCCTCCAGATTTGAATGTCCTGTCTGTTGGCCTGGTGATGCTTGGAAAATTTGGGATCACATCTGCATTTTCTATGCTTTATGTCTACAGTGCTGAGCTCTACCCGACATTGGTCAGAAACATGGCAGTTGGAGCTACTTCCACCGCTTCCCGAGTGGGCAGCATCATCGCCCCTTACTTCGTGTACCTGGGTGAGACACCTTGCACTGCCTCCCTTGAACTAGACGGGCACTTTTCAGAGGACCGAGTCAGTGCTGGTCAAAAGCAAAGGTGGTGAGATGATACCTGGTCACATCTTGGCAATGGGTATTACCTGTAGTGCTCCAGCTAGTTTCCTGGAAGCATCCTGGTACCAGGAGAGTTTAACAAGTAGCGATGTAGTGAGTAAGCACAGCTGGAAATTCATTGCGCTGTCGCCGAATCCCGAGATGGGTAAGTCAGAAGCCAGTAGAGCAGGCAGTAGTTCAGACGTTCTCTGAATCCATGCGCTCTAAAGCAAGATGGGGAAAACATTCAGATTAAGAAGCACAAGAGCATGTTGAGTTGTGAACTTAGTAAAGTGGTTTTGGGGGGTTAAATCAGGCACTCAGCATTAAGAAAATGCCAGGATTGAAGCTGCTGTGTAAATATGTGGCCCTACTTGAAAGTACATGTTGTGACGCGCTTTCTTGGTTTTATATGATCGTGGTTTTTTCCTCTCACCCCTCCATCTCATTCAACATGGTAGATGGATTGTGCTCACTGGTACAGAATAGCTATTCAGTATTAATTTTGCTTTTCCTTGTTTCATGCCTTGCATGCCTTCTCGAAGCAGAACTAGTAATTTCCTCATAGGCTTTTTCTGACGTTCATTACCATCACATTTTGAGTGCTGTACAAATATAATTAATAAATCTTAAAACAAGCAAGCAAAAAAACCCAGCATGGGATGCACAGAAACGAGCCCCACGCTGCAAACAGGAAACGGTCACAGAGAAATTAAGGGATTAAGGATGGAAGCATCTGTTCATGCTGGCTGGGCTGGGCTGGGATGCTCCATCTCCTGGCCAGCCAGACCCAGTTGCTTTCACTCAAACACACTTTATTTCCTTCTGCCATCACTGGATCTGACTCAGCCCTCCCTTACACCCAACAAGTTACCCACCCTTGCTTGATATAAAACCAGTGCGACTCCACTGACTCTAGTGGAGCATTGCTGATTTACTGGTGAGGAGTTGCTCCTGATCCGTGATGCCAGAAAAGGTGAGAGCCTGATGTGCCCAACTCACCTGTACGTTTCAGTGCGACGCCATTTTTAGCTCATTAATGACACTTTCATATCCAAAGGCTTTTTGGTTTTGTTTTTCTTCCCTCCCAGCTATAGGATTACTTGTCAATGGCTAAAACTTTGGGTTGTTTTTGTAACAAGAATGATGAAAAAATGTTCCCTTTATTTCATACTTTTACCTTACTGTTGTACTGTACCAGAGAACACGACGGTGACAGTCCTTAGGATCTTCATTCACTGCTGCAGCATAAGTAACAGTAATAGAGATATGTATACAGGCTAGAGAAGTTTTTAGTTTTTTTTCCTCACAGATTTCCTTAGGGCCAGTCATCAGAATAGCTTCCTAAACTTCAGGAGGTTTAGGAGAAACTCGTGAGCTACTGATATTTGCAACAGCTAAATTAGGATCTTGCAGTTCATCCAGCTCGTGAACACAGGAGATCAAATCACAAACTTTGGCTCTGTGTGAAATACCCAGGGGGTCTTAATTTTAATCCTAGTTTATTCCATACATTATTAAGTATGCTGCTTTATCCCAACCAAAAAATAAAGCTGTCAAATCCTTTTTGGTACTTTCTCTATCTTAAATGCATTAATTCCTGGCTAATCCCTTTACTGAAAGACCTTTTCATTTCGGTGCTATTGTGACATGGAAATCTTGCATCCTGCCCAAACACTTGTGCACTGACTTCAGGCTGCTGGCAGTGGCCACTATTTTCTAGTCCAAACTCAGAATCTGAGTAGACCAAGGTCACAGCCTCTTGTCTGTCATGGGAGGCCTGATGCTTTCTCCACTTCTATCAAGGAAAATATTTAAGAATTCCCCTGTTAATAGCCTGTTAATCAGAAATTGGCCTGCGAAACTGCTATTAGTCTCTTCCCTTCTTTTGCAGAAGACCAGCAGAATACAGCAGCCCGCACAGCTGATGAGTGTCTGGCTGCTTATGAATGCTTCTTTTCTCTCACATTTTTAATCTCTCATGTTCTATTATTTGACTGAAGATTTGGTTCCAGATGACCATATTTTACTGATTTTTCTCCAGCAGTGATTCTAGCACGGTTGTTATCTTGCAAAGATGTTAGCTATCCCAGTTGAAAGCATACAGAGGAACTATTTGATGCTGTGCAAACAGCAGTTGGCAGTATGGGGGAACTGCATGATACTGATGATAGCTGGTGATCATTCCAGATCATATATTATCATTTTAAATTGGAAGAAAAAGGTTGGCTTGCTAGTAGATATCACATATAACTCAGTTTTGGATTAATCTGTGATATTTATAAAGACTTCAACTCATTAGTCCAGATGAATTCTGTGTTACAGTGATGTCTGAAATACACATTTTTATTTTATATTTCTATATTTTATATTATCAATAGGTTCATTGATTGTGGATGTATAATTAATATTGTCATGCCCTGTGTTCTGCCAGGTGCCTACTACAGATTCCTACCTTATATCCTCATGGGCAGCTTGACTGTGTTGATAGGGATCCTTACCCTGTTTCTCCCTGAAAGCTACGGTAAACCTCTCCCCGAGAACTTTGACCAAATGCTGAGGGTGAGATGGTAAGTCGGTTTTATTCACGCCATGTTTCACTAGAATTCAGGACCTCTTTGTACACAGTCCCTTTCCACGCTCAATAAGCATGTTTTATCAGATCTACTGCAAAACATCAAAGCTTTCAGAATGGCCTTTAGATTTTTTTGTTAATTCGACAGACATTGACATTATGCAGTTTCTCCAGAATCTCTGAACTTGAGGGCTGATGTGGTTGAAAGTGGGCACTCACAAATCAAGACTGACCTTCTCATCACTTTGAGACTGTTGCTTCATATTTCCAAATCTTCCCTTTTACATCAAGTAATTTTTGTCCCTTCAGGAGAAAGTTACTTAGACCACGCATATATATCACGGTCCCTAACTCTGATGTATGGCAAAACAATTCATTCAGTAGGACTGCTTACATTATAAAGTACTTTACTCTTTCAGTGTAAATTCATTAGGTCCTACTCGAAAAACACACGATTTCAATATTCCAGCCTTTTTTTCTTTGAAAGAGTAGAGACACTCCAGAACAGCTTTTCTCCCAGTCCATTTGGTTTAGCTATAAGCAGACAGTGATCTCTTGCCCCACCAGATGCCTTTGGGGTTACCCTGCCAAACGTCCACCTGAAATCTGTGTGCTACCTTAGTGCTGGGGCAGTGGAGATAGCCAGTATTTGCTAGTTACTATGGTGCAAGGAGAACTCTTGGGAGAAGCAGAGGGAAGCTGTATTAGCCAAAGTGCAACTCCATAGCTACCATCCAGATTACTGAGAATTTGTACTGTGAACAGAATTCACCCTCATAAGCAATAATAACTCGAAAAAACTTGGAGCTGCGTATACCTAATCCTTGCTCTGTGTGAGGATCTGTCACTACACTTTCAGAATAAGAATTCCCAGGTCAGGCTCCTTGGGAAGCGCATGCTGTTCCTTGTCACAACTAGGGACTTCTCATATGTCTGACCTGTGGCTTTTAAGCCGTGCAGTTGATGAACTGTGGCTAGAGTCAAACCAGATTCCCTTCACGAGTTTCTTGCATAAACAGAATGAAGTAACACTCATTCAGTCACTCAGTTACTCACATTCACATTCCAAGTGTTGTTTGCTGCATAGCTTGTTCCATCCAGAAAGGCATGCTTTACAGGGCACCGGCTTTTTTTTCTGAAGTCTGTGTTAGTTGTGTAACGTGATTATTTTAGCAGTGCTATTTGGGAGTGGGGAGTGTCTGGTGTCATTCTGTAAAATGTCCTGTAGCTTCTCAGTCTCTTCCTTTCAGTTTCAGAGATGGGCAACAAACCACTGGTGTTAGGAAGTCAAAAGAGAGTCCTAAAATTCTGGTGACAGCATTCTGAAGAAGGCTGTACGGTCTCGGAAGGGCTGAAACAACAACAAGGTCTTCTCAAAATGAATTTTCTACCAGAGGAAAACAAACAAAAACCAACAGTCAATGCTACTGCGCCACAGTTAGGAACCTATTATCCCCTTTTGCTGCTGTACCAAATATGTAGTTTACTGAACAGATGCTGTCTACTCCCCTAGGATTGTTAGTCTGTAATTCAGTGTCCTCATAGTTGTTTTCCAGCAGATACGGTCCCCGTTGAAGACGGGAGCTGCATGTGCTAAGCTGTTTGACGAGCAGGCTAGAAATGAGTATTAGGAATAATACAGCAATGACTCCACTCAGTCATGTACTCAATGAAAGCTGCTAAGGGAAAAGTGAAAGGCCAAGTTAAAAAACAAAAACAAAAACATGCTGCTGTTTTCTCTCACTGTGCATACTGACTGGAAGAGGAGCAGCTGGGTACGTTTCTCTGAGAATCTCAGCCTCGCATCTCTAAAGGAAAGATCCCAGCCTCCTTTGAAATCTGTACCAAATCCCAGTACACTTTAACTGGAATCAGAATTCAGTTGTAGCAAAGCACACACAGAGTTTACTGTTTTTTTTTTTTTTAAACCCGACACTGGAGTGAGTATGTTTTGATGATCTGTACTCTTCCCAGGACCTGGGATCCAGTTCTGATCCACTTCTCCCTGTAAAATCTGATGCTTTTTCACAAAGCCTGAGCTCACTGAAATCGCTAGGCTTCATGGATGAGCATCTTTGTGGGGGGAGAAATCTTTAATAAGAAATATAGCTTCTGACCTACTTCTGATGGGCAATTTCCACTTTCAAAAGAAACAGGCTTCAGCAAATCAACGATTCTATTCAAACATAATGTGCAATTTTAGCTACCAGATTTTCATGGTATATTTGCATAAACAGTTTTTTAAATATCTTTTGGGGGGTGTTTTTTTCCAAAGCATTTCATTTCTCCTTGAATATATGTCATGTTGTGCTGTACCTTCAGAGAACATTCATTCCGGTTTCAAAAGCATCTTTGCACTATTTGTGGATTTAAAGGAGATCTGATGCTCACAAAAATCTGATGTTCTGTATGGGAGTTGTTCACCTGCAGCTACTGAAAACTTGAAAGGGCTAATTTGGGACCACACAGTTATTTCAAAACAAACACCAACAACGCCAGTGTTCTGTTTTTCAAGCCCTACAGGTCATATATGCATTTTTTTTTTAAGTACAGCAAAGCACTATTAGATCAAATGTAGTATAGTTTAGAGTTGTGCTACTGCTGTTTTATAAACACTATATAGTCCGAAAAAAGTGTAATATTTCTTTATTGGCTGCACATAGACTTTTTGGTCACCTAAAGTCTATCAGACCTGGCAGACTGACTTTAATCCTCCAAATGACAGTAAGCCATGATTCACTTTCTGTAACAGCCAACAGAAGCAGGCTGTTTCATCTCTAACATGAGAGTTCATGGCAATGGCCCTGCTGCTGGCCCTTGGCATAGGAATGAGTAAGTTCAAGCACAAATACAAAGCTTTATAATATTTAAATACAAGTAACTTGTGCAATTATTTCAAGCTGCAGTTTGGGACGTGGAAATATTACTGCCTTTTGTATTAATTTTCTGTGGTCGTGCTTTCGCCATAAATGTAATATAGCACGAGGCAACCATTATCCTGTGATCCCTAACGCTGCCTCATCTCTTCTCGAGCTGGAATTTCTCTAATGACAGCAGTATTTAATTTTGTTTTTACTTATGATAATGATATCTATAGAATAACTGTTTAGACTTAACTAGATTTCGCAACAAAACCTTTTTATCAGCGTGAGACAGTTGTGAGGACTTGGTTAAATATAGGTGGCTATATTTTTATGAAGATTTTTATATTAAGTTGATACTTCTTTTATGTGATCATAGGCTCACATATTTCTAAAAGGTAAATATTTTTGTATTCTTGAACTTTGTAGTGTCCTAAAGCCTACTATTCCTTTTTTAACTAAGAGAAAGGGTTGTGGATTTTTTAATGCCTTGTTTTAATCAGTCTCATTTTTCTTGCTTATACTATTATCTAAAGCTAGTGCCAAAATTTTAATATTTTTAATGGCAAATTTAAAAAAATCTTTAGCAAGAGCGGCATGCAGTTCTCAGGAGAATGTGATGTTGCTACGAGGACTTTAAATTGTGTCTGAGCTTAGTAAAAAGGAGAGAGATTGCTTCAGCTGAAGCAGCATTTGCAGGGAAAATTTCTGTCCTTTGCCAGTAAATCTTTCAAAGTCTTGAACAGTGATTCCTGAAGAAACTCAAAGAGAAACAGTCTAGGGAAGATTCAAAGGGGAATGAAGTTGGATGGCAGGAGTGCCAGTTTCTGGCACGTTACTATTTTTTTAATTGTACGGCTGAAGAAAATAGTATTGGTTTAATAGCTGTTTCCAAAAACTAAATTTATTGCTAGTGAACTATCTAAGCCTTCACTGCAATCTTCAGAGAGTTGTCTGCACGTCAAATATTCAGTGCAGCTCAGTGTGGGACCTCTGTGTTTATGAGCAGCTGGGAGGCTTGTGTAAAGCTCTGAGCTGAAGACGGGGAGAGGGACTGGCTCGATTGCTCCCACTGAGTTCAGCGGGAGCTGTACTATTCCTCCTACGTCACTTCTATCACATTTACTAGAGTCTGTGTAACCCTTTGCCCTCAGTAAGATCTGAAGCCGACTTACTGGATCTGTTAAAACACACATAAAAATGTAGCCGTTGTCACTTGTTAACTTTTGTCTTTATTGTAATAAAAATGTGCACTGGCATTGTATAACCTACTTTCTGTGTGGATTACAAGTGAAGAATAAGTCTCCTAACTTTAACACTTTGTGCGAGGAACTTTAAAAAAGTAATTTAAAATGTATTTAGCATGGATTAGTTATGGAATCTCCCCCCCCTTAAAACAAGCTCTTCTACTCAAGAAAGCTATCTGGTAGTAAATACTACTGTAGGCCAGTTCTTTTGGCCTGAAAACTTTTTTTTTTTTTTAAGATGGTTAAATCCTAATTTCCTGAGCTTACAAAGTAACTGAAGTAGTAACCTTTCAGGCTGCTGGGTCTCCACAGCACTCCACTACATGCATTTGCAGGTCAGGTATATGTAATGTTCAAAGATGATGTTGAGACTTAACTTTTACTTTGTCTATTCCATTTCTCACAGTAACCAAGCATGCTGATAATGTCCGGAAGGAAAAATATATAATAGAGTGTAACTATTTTTCTGTTTAAACATGAAAGCAGATGTATTCTATGATTATTGTTTTAAAATGATTGTTAGGACACAAATATAACTTGCACAAATTTTTGTGGGAATTCTATTTCTGATATGGTGGTTGTGTCAGCTTATACTTTATACTTGTCCTAAAATCAGAAAGAAATTAAAATTTATTAGCAGCAAGCAATAGTGTAGTTTTTAATGTGATGCAACAAACCACAAAGACTAAAAAGCAGCATCTTCTCTGGCATTTGAAAGGACCTCCTCCACTAGAAAGGCAGGCCAGGTAATTCTGCCATACTTTTCAAACTCAGAGATTAAGTATGTTCCAGTTAAACAGAAAATCTTTTCCCAATGATTATCCATCAATAAAGCTTTCTGTAAATTACTGACCTCCCTGAACAAGATCTAAGAACTCAATATGTACGAAGAGTCTAAGGTACTCGTCCCAGAGAAATCAGATCTTCGCAACAGCAGACTTTTTTTTTTTAATCCTCAAAATTGTAAAGCAATTCTCTATACTGCAATGACACATAAAACAATTTATAAATGACAGCAAACTTTTTTTTTTACTAAATGGACAATGAGAGAGAAAATAATCAAAAAGTAGTTCATTATATAAAGTAAGCCAGTGTCCTTTACCATTAATACACATTTTTCCTAGTCTTTGTAAGGCAAACAGATATTTAGATTTTAGACATATGGGTTGCTTATGGTCAGGGTTTTTGTTTGTTTGTTTTAAATGGGTCTTATCTCCTGGGCTTATTTTCCTTTTTGTGATTCCTCTCATCTATATTTTCTGGTCATCTCATTTCCTGTTTTGTCCTAACATTCGGTGGTAACAGCCAAACTGCTTATACTGCCTATAACTTTTACTTGTATTCTGTCCATACGAAAAGTTAATTTTCCAAATATATGAAAGCCTATTAAATAATAAGCTAGACAATGAAAAATGAAATTAAACCAGAAGCTTTATATCCTGTTATTTTGAATCTTGGTGATCCCTTTGTTTACTGGATCTATGGAATTGAACACTTAAAGAAAGGAAGTTTTTAAGCAAAATCTGTCAGAAATACATATTTTCCATTGCGAACAATGGGAGATTTTCACAGCCCTATGATTTCAACATGGAAAGAAAGCTCTTTTTAAGTACAAGCATTCAAAAATAGTGTAAGATGTATATACATCTGGCTTCCATCAACTGGAGGTGGAGAAAAATAGACAAAAAAGGGCAATCTGAAACTTGAACCACCTCTACAGAATAAGGTCAGTTTTTGCACTTACGATCATACAGATTTTTAACAGCCCTCTTTAGGGGAGATGTGATCTTCCTGCCTTCTTGAGAATGCTGCTGGGTAATGAGCTACTATTTTTGTCCTAAGAATAGAAGACTTCCTTACATTTATTAATCGTGGAACATACAGTACACATCACCTCAAAAAATACTTCCCCCAATAAAAAGTCATTATTAGCAAAACCTTTTTAGACCCGCAGGCAATACTGCTTAACAGATGATGGAGTTCTAAAAATAGGTTGCAGTTGCAGACAGGGACACGGTAAAGAGCGAGTTTACATCTGGGCTTCCAGAAAACGTCTTTCCTTGATGGTGCTGAGAAGTGGAGGCCCCTGGCTCAGATGCTACCCAAGCCGCGGCCTTACCAAAGAACCCTTGGGCTGGTTCGCCTGTAGCACGGAGCCGAACCAAGGGTACTGCAGTCAGCTGAATAAATGATTTACATCTCAACACTCTGGTTTCTGAACCTGCTGGGTGATAAACAGAGATCTGACCCGTTTTCGTGAACGGCTCCTGCCGAGGAGTCGCCAGCAGGCACGGCACACGCCGGCAAGCCGCGGCCAGCCCGCGCTCGGGCCCGGCACCAGCTCGGAAAGGCCTTAAGGATGCACGTCCCGACTTTTTGCATGCTTATATAGGGGAATTTTTGCAAGTTAGTTTATGACAAAGTCAAAAACAAGTATTCTAGTAGCAGGTGTAAAAAAGTCTGGGTTATGTGAAGGTGAAATTCTTGCAGCTCTAACAGCACTCCTACCTGACAGGTCTTCAGGAGAGGCCAGGCAACGCCTCTCCCCGGCGCCCCAGGCCTTCCTGCCTTCCATCCTTCCAGTAAATAAAGGTCCGAGGCCCTGGCCGACCCCCAGGCAAGGGCTGAGAACTCATTTTCTTCAATTTTGTGGGTGCAGGCAGCGTTTCAAGGTCACCGGGGCAACCTTAGGGCGAGCCAGGGTGCCGGGCAGCCTCTTCGCTTGGCGATTCGGTCCCTCCATCCGCACGCTGAGAGACGACACCTTTGGGGTTTGCGCATAAAATACGTATTTAAGGGCAGTGAGGAGACTGCGCCCTCCCTCAGCGCTGCCACACTCCCCTCAGCCGCCCCGCGCTCCCCTCAGCGCCTCCATGCTCCCCTCAGCCGCCCCCCTGCCCCTCAGCGGCGCAGCGCTCCCCCTCAGCCGCCCCCTGAGCGCCTCCGCCGCCCCC